>CM035427.1:145271288-145273788 GCA_020310875.1 Ceratopteris richardii | reverse complement strand
CTTCCAAGGACAAGGTATGAAGCATTTATGTGAATCTTGTCAACTAGGGAAGCAAGCGAGACTTCCATTCAAGAAGAGTGGCTACATAAGCCAACATCCATTGGAGTTGATACATACAGATGTGTGGGGGCCAACGAAAGAGCAATCCATTGGAGGTAACAAGTACTTTGTCACTTTTATAGATGATTGCACAAGGATGGTTTGGGTTTATTTCATCGAAAACAAATTAGATGTGTTTACATGTTTCAAAGCATTCAAGGCAATGGTAGAGAAGGAAACAGGTACATATATCAAGAAGCTAAGGTCCGATGGAGGGGGAGAATATTTCTCCAATGAGTTTTCTGATTTTTTAATGGATCAAGGCATCAAGAGGCAAGTAACATGCAGGTACACACCCCAACAAAATGGAGTAGCAGAGAGAAAGAATAGATACATTGCCGAGATCGCTAGAGCAATGCTTAATGAGATGAATGTACCTAACATGTTTTGGAGTGATGCAGCAAATACCGCCGTGTATCTAATGAATAGGGCTCCTACCTCAGGGATCCATGGCTTGACACCATATCAAGCCTATTATGGTAAGAAACCTGATCTTTCCCACTTGAAGATATTTGGATGTACTTGTTATGTACATGTGCCAAGTGAATTGAGGCACAAGCTACAACCAAAGGCAGAAAAGTGTGTGTTTCTAGGATATTCAAATGATCATAAAGGTTACAGGTGCTTCAACCCAAACACAAAGGACTTGAGGATATCAAGGGATGTAGCATTTGATGAGCTACTCCCTTGGTATAAGAAGTATGATTGTATGCAGGACTATGAAGAAGAAAAGCATGGACATGATGAAGAACAAATCGACCTAGAGCTAAGCGGCCCAAGGTGTTCCATCAATGAAGATAGTTCAAGCATGAACTCACCATGGAGGGGGAGATCTTCATCAAGCTATGAAGCACAATCAATCAACAAAGGCAAAGCAACATTGGTGGAGTTGGATGAAGAAGGTAATGAAGTTGAAGATGATGAAGGACACATGATGGAGAAAGAAGCCACGTCAAAGAAAGAGATCAAGTTCCCAAGGCAAAGGAGGTTTATTCCTCCAAAAGGTGAAGAGAGGAAGTCTTCTAGAGAGTATCCAACTCAAAGGTTTACTTATGATTCATACATGGCAACACATTATGCATATATGAACAAAGTAGTAGAAGATCATGAGCCCGATTGCTATGAAGATGCAAGCAGGTACACCGAATGGAAAGAGGCAATGCAAGAAGAGATCGACGCACTTGAGGAAAATCAAACATGGACTCTAGTGCCCAAGAAGGAGAACATGAAGGTAATAGGTAATAAGTGGGTGTATAAAGTAAAGAGGAATTCAGATGGATCTATTTCTAGGTTCAAAGCAAGATTGGTGGCCAAGGGTTTTGCACAAACCTATGGAGTGGACTTTGAAGAGACATTCAGCCCCGTGGCAAAGATGAGCACCATTAGGACACTCATTGCAATGGCTGCTAGCAAAGGATGGAAGCTCTTCCAATTGGATATCAAGAATGCCTTTCTCAATGGAGACTTGGAAGAAGAGGTATACATGGAGCAACCACTAGGTTTTGTTCATAAAGAGTTTCCACATCATGTTTGTAGGTTGAAGAAGGCACTTTATGGCCTAAAGCAAGCTCCAAGGGCTTGGAACCAAAGATTGGTGGACTATTTGATCAAATGTGGTTACAATCAATGCAAGGCGGATCCATCTCTCTTCATCAAACAAAGAGGAGAACGTGTGGTCTACATGTGTGTGTATGTAGATGATCTTATCATTACAGGTAATGATACAAAGGGCATTGAGGAGATCAAGGCAAAGCTTGGAAAGGAGTTTAGGATCTCTGATCTTGGAGATCTTAGGTATTTTCTTGGCATTGAAGTTGTATACAAAGAAGAAGGTATTATGCTCATACAAAGGAAGTATATTCTAGACCTACTTGAGAGGTTTGGGATGCTACATTGCAAGCCTATTTCAAATCCCATGGAAGTTAATGTAAAGCTAAGCTCTATTGATGGAGAGCCATTAGAGGATGTAACTTTGTATCGATCTATTGTAGGCTCTTTCAATTATGCCACAATAACCAGGCCGGACATAGCATATGGAGTTGGAGTGTTATCACAATTTATGCATAGTCCAAGGACTACACACTTGCAAGCTGCAAGAAGAATGTTGCGATATCTCAAAGCCACTATAAATGAAGGATTGTTCTATTCATTTGATGATGATATGCAGGTCAAAGCTTATTCTGATGCCGATTGGGCCGGTTCGAAGGAGGATAGAAGAAGTACAAGTGGTTACCTAGTCATGCTAGGTAGCAAGATCATCTCATGGATTTCAAAGAAGCAACCCACGGTGGCATTATCTTCCACGGAGGCTGAGTATAGAGCTTTGGCTCAAGTCACATGTGAGCTAATGTGGATTAAGAAGTTATTTATGGAGCTTAATTTGCAGGTTGACACATATCCA
>CM035427.1:145261288-145266288 GCA_020310875.1 Ceratopteris richardii | reverse complement strand
CGAGGAACTACCTTCCCAAATCAACCTCCTAGCTTGGAGGATTTAGTTGAGATGAATTGGGGAGTGGTTGAGTGACTTTTCTTGATGGAATCTCATGGATTTTGGCTTCCTTTGAGTGCTCCACATGTCCATAAAAGATTCTCCACGAATTTGTAGCTTGAAGCTTGACTTTTAACACTCCCCCTCAAGCTTCAATTCTTCATCCTCATCCAAGCTCCTTCATGTTGATGCTTTGCTTGAATTTTGAAATATTCATTCCATCCAAAGCCTTTGTAAACATGTCGGCAACTTGGTCCTTGGTACCAATCTGATGTATTGAAACTTCCTTGGATATCACCTTTTCCCTTATGAAGTGATAGTGCACTTCAATATGCGTGGTTCTAGCATGATAGACATGATTCAATGCTAGATGAATGCTACTCATATTGTCACAAAAAATTGGATATGTGTCAACCTGCAAATTAAGCTCCATAAATAACTTCTTAATCCACATTAGCTCACATGTGACTTGAGCCAAAGCTCTATACTCAGCCGCGGTGGAAGATAATGCCACCGTGGGTTGCTTCTTTGAAATCCATGAGATGATCTTGCTACCTAGCATGGCTAGGTAACCACTTGTACTTCTTCTATCCTCCTTGGAACCGGCCCAATCTGCATCAGAATAAGCTTTGACCTGCATATTATCATCAAATGAATAGAACAATCCTTCATTTATAGTGGCCTTGAGATATCGTAACATTCTTCTTGCAGCTTGCAAGTGTGTAGTCCTTCAACTATGCATAAATTGTGATAACACTCCAACTCCATATGCTATGTCAGGCCTAGTTATTGTGGCATAATTGAAAGAGCCTACAATAGAGCGATAAAAAGTTACATCCTCTAATGGCTCTCCATCAATGGAGCGTAGCTTTACATTAACTTCCATGGGATTTGAAATAGGCTTGCAATGTAGCATCCCAAACCTCTCAAGTAGGTCTAGAATATACTTCCTTTGTATGAGCATAATACCTTCTTCTTTGTATACAACTTCAATGCCAATAAAATACCTAAGATCTCCAAGATCAGATATCCTAAACTCCTTTCCAAGCTTTGCCTTGATCTCCTCAATGCCCTTTGTATCATTACCTGTAATGATAAGATCATCTACATACACACACATGTAGACTACAAGTTCTCCTCTTTTTTTGATGAAGAGAGATGGATCCGCCTTGCATTGATTGTAACCACATTTGATCAAATAGTCCACCAATCTTTGGTTCCAAGCCCTTGGAGCTTGCTTTAGGCCATAAAGTGCCTTCTTCAACCTACAAACATGATGTGGAAACTCTTTATGAACAAAACCTAGTGGTTGCTCCATGTATACCTCTTCTTCCAAATCTCCATTGAGAAAGGCATTCTTGATATCCAATTGGAAAAGATTCCATCCTTTGCTAGTATCCATTGCAATGAGTGTCCTAATGGTGCTCATCTTTGCCACGGGGCTGAATGTCTCTTCAAAGTCCACTCCATAGGTTTGTGCAAAACCCTTGGCCACCAATCTTGCTTTGAACCTAGAAATAGATCCATCTGAATTCCTCTTTACTTTATACACCCACTTATTAACTATTACCTTCATGTTCTCCTTCTTGGGCACTAGAGTCCATGTTTGATTTTCCTCAAGTGCGTCGATCTCTTCTTGCATTGCCTCTTTTTATTCGGTGTACCTGCTTGCATCTTTATAGCAATCGGGCTCATGATCTTCTACTACTTTGTTCATATATGCATAATGTGTTGCCATGTATGAATCATAAGTAAACCTTTGAGTTGGATACTTAACTCTAGAAGAGTTCCTTTCTTCACCTTTTGGAGGAATAAACCTCCTTTGCCTTGGGAACTTGATCTCTTTCTTTGACGTGGCTTCTTTCTCCATCATGTGTCCATCATCTTCAACTTCATTACCTTCTTCATCCAACTCCACCAATGTTGCTTTGCCTTTGTTGATTGATTGTGCTTCATAGCTTGATGAAGATCTCCCCCTCCATGGTGAGTTCATGCTTGAACTATCTTCATTGATGGAACACCTTGGGCCGCTTAGCTCTAGGTTGATTTGTTCTTCATCATGTACATGCTTTTCTTCTTCATAGTCCTGCATACAATCATACTTCTTATACCAAGGGAGAAGCTCATCAAATGCTACATCCCTTGATATCCTCAAGTCCTTTGTGTTTGGGTTGAAGCACCTGTAACCTATATGATCATTTGAATATCCTAGAAACACACACTTTTCTGCCTTTGGTTGTAGCTTGTGCCTCAATTCACTTGGCACATGTACATAACAAGTACATCCAAATATCTTCAAGTGGGAAAGATCAGGTTTCTTACCATAATAGGCTTGATATGGTGTCAAGCCATGCATCCCTGAGGTAGGAGCCCTATTCATTAGATACACGGCGGTATTTGCTGCATCACTCCAAAACATGTTAGGTACATTCATCTCATTAAGCATTGCTCTAGCGATCTCAGCAATGTATCTATTCTTTCTCTCTACTACTCCATTTTGTTGGGGTGTGTACCTGCATGTTACTTGCCTCTTGATGCCTTGATCCATTAAAAAATCAGAAAACTCATTGGAGAAATATTCTCCCCCTCCATCGGACCTTAGCTTCTTGATATATGTACCTGTTTCCTTCTCTACCATTGCCTTGAATGCTTTGAAACATGTAAACACATCTGATTTGTTTTTGATGAAATAAACCCAAACCATCCTTGTGCAATCATCTATAAAAGTGACAAAGTACCTGTTACCTACAATGGATTGCTCTTTGGTTGGCCCCCACACATCTGTATGTATCAACTCCAATGGATGTTGGCTTATGTAGCCACTCTTCTTGAATGGAAGTCTCGCTTGCTTCCCTAGTTGACAAGATTCACCTAAATGCTTCATACCTTGTCCTTGGAAGTTGGGAAGACCTTCAACCAGCCTCTTGAATTGCATTTCCTTCATTCTTTGTATGTTGATGTGACCTATCCTCTTGTGCCACAAGTCCAACTCCGAAATCCTCTTGTTTCCATATGTGAAGTACACATGTTGAGTGGAATGAGAATTTACCTCCAAAGTGAAGAGTCTCCCTTGCTTCTTTCCTCTTGCTATGACCTTGTAACCTTGCTTAGGGTTCTCCACAAAGCATCCACCTTTGTTGAACCTTACTTGATAGCCTCTTTCAACCATTTGCCCAACGCACACCAAGTTCTTTGTGATAGTAGGTACATGCAAGACATCCTTCAGACATCTTCCTTCCTCCTTGTCATCCAAAGCTACATCTCCAACATGGGAGATCTCATGGGCTGTATCATCACCTGTTTCTACATGTCCTTTACCTTTGGGAACATGTAGATTAGTAAACCAAGAAGCATTGCAACTCATATGGTTGCTACATCCACTATCAATATACCAAGTGTTATCTACTTTGCTTGAATTCCCATTCATGTGCATCATCAAGAGATTGTCATTTTTTGAACTTGTAGAAGCATAATTACCTTGGCCTCTGTATGAAGAACCTTGATTATAGCTCCTTTGGTTTCCTCCTTGGTAGCAATCTCTAGCATAGTGGCCAAAATTGCCACATATGTAACATCCTTCGCCATCTTGATTCCTGTTTTGTTGATGTCGTCCTCCTCTTCCTCTTGTTCTTCCTCTCCCTCTTTGTGATGAGGTGCCTTGGTCATGTCCTTGATTGCTTGAGTGGCCTTGCCTTCCTCCAAACCTTCCTTTGCCCCTTTGATTACCTGCATAGAAACTTGTGCATCCTTGCTTTTAGTTGAACTTCCACCTATGTTCATTTCTTCCGTGACCATGAGAGCAACCAATTGCTCAAAATTGGGAAGATTTCCCTTACATAAACTGAAGTGGTAAAGGGTTTCCACTTCTCATCATCTCTCAAACCATTGAGAGTATAAGCCACAAGATCGTCATCGTCTACATGGCTTCCAATGGATCCCAATGCATCTGATAACTCCTTGACCGTAAGTATGTAGTCATTTATGCTACTCCCTGAGCTCTTCCTAAGGTTGTTGAGCTCATTCTTGAGTTGGATCTTCCTTGCTTTGGTGCTTGTTGAATAAAGCCTTTCAAGTGTCTCCCATACCTTCATGCTTGAATCCAAGTCTTGGATATGGCCGATCATGCTATTGCTAATGTGTTGGGAAAGAATAAAGATAACCCTCTTTTCTCCTTCATTCCATTCCCTAAAGGCCCTTCTCTGGTCATTGGTTGGATTCTCATCCAACCTAGGTCTTGGTTCACTTCCACTAATCAACCCCCAAAGGCCCTTGCCCATAAGATATTTGGAGACCCTAAATCTCCATGGTTGATAGTTCCCTTTGTCTAGCTTTTCAATTTGAGTATTGAAGTCTCCCATATCTAGTCTTTGATACTTGACCTAGCCCTTGGCTAATGCTCCAATGTGTGTAAAATGAAAATGAGGCTCTGAGGTTACCTCAATCCAAAGCTTTCCTTAGATGGACACCTTGTGCTCTTGAAACTTTGAGTAGAATAGCTCCCCCTTGATGTGAGCTACCTCCAAGAAGCTTTTGTTGATGCAAATCTTCAACCACCAACTCCAAGAGGTCTTCTTGCTTGTATGTGATACCTCCAAGATGCCCAAATGCTCTGATACCACTGATGGGGAAGTATCTCAACCCCTAAGCAACGACGAAGCGTGAATGACCTCCACAGGTATCCTTCTTTGACCTCTGCACACCAAAAGTGCTCTTACTCAGAGCTTATGCAGAGAAATCCAGTGAGCTTTTGTAGACCTGTATTAGAGACCAAGATCTTTCCAACAAAACAAATTCTACTTCAAATGGATGGTTACACAAAGAGAAACAATGTCTACAACATGAGCTAGTTGAATGCTCACAACTGCTAGTCAAGCAGAGACCTCACTTCACTCCAGCAAGCGTTTCTAAGAGATTATACAGAGAATGAATGTCAAACTTGTTTCAACATTAGAGCACTCTAA
>CM035427.1:145243788-145253788 GCA_020310875.1 Ceratopteris richardii | reverse complement strand
ATATACATATACATATACATATACATATACATATACATATACATATACATATACATATACATATACATATACATATACATATACATATACATATACATATACATATACGTATACATATACATATACATATACATATACGTATACGTATACATATACATATGCATATGCATATACATATACACATACATATACATATACATATACATATGCATATACATATACATATACATATACATATACATATACATATACATATACATATACATATACATATACATATACATATGCATATACATATGCATATACATATACATATACATATACATATGATGGGGGAAGTATCTCAACCTCTAAGCAACGACGAAGCGCGAATGACCTCCACAGGTATCCTTCATTGACCTCTGCACACCAAAAATGCTCTTACTCAGAGCATATGCAGATAACTCCAGTGAGCTTTTGTAGACCTGTAGTAGACACCAAGAGCTTTCCAACAAAACAAATTTCACTTCAAATGGATGCTTAGACAAGGAGAAACAATGTCTACAACATGAGCTAGTTGAATGCTCACAATTGCCAATCAAGCAGATACCTCACTTCACTCCAGCACGCTTTTCTCAGAGAGTATACAGAGAATGAATCTCAAACTTGGGTCAACTTTAAAGGACTCTAATAGCTACCCAATGACACCAAAATCATAGCAAATGGATACATAGAGAAGGAGAACCAGCCCTTACAACAGAGAGCAAAATATTTCCAACAGAGCCTACACACCAAGAGAGATATCAATCACACAACTTCACTAAAATGAATGTTGCTCCCACATTACTCAGAGAATGATCTAGAGACTTTGTGAGCATAAAATAGACTCTAATAGCTATCCAATGAGACAAGAATTACATTAAATGGATACAATATGAGGGAGAACCAATGCTAACAACTCAGGGGTACAGAGTTGCAACACTGCCTGCGCACACACATAGATATGCCTACTAAAAGAAAACAAACAAGCAAGCAAGGGGCTAGCTTAAGCAAGGGGCTTGCTTATCACAACTCCAGCACTTAGTGCTCACTTTACATGAGGTAAAAATCCAAGAAGATGGGCCAAAAGAAGTCCGGATACATGCTCCTTCTATAGTGAGAAGTGTGCCCCTAAAATCTAGGAACTACCTTTCGAAATCAGCCTCCTAACTTGGAGGAATTAGTTGAGATGACTTGGGGAGTGGTTGAGTGACTTTTCTTGATGGAATCTCGTGGCTTTTGGCTTCCTTTGATTGCTCCACATGTCCATAAAAGATTCCCCACGAATTTGTAGGTTGAAGCTTGACTTTTAACAACATATACATATACATATGCATATACATATACATATACATATACATATACATATACATATAGATATACATATACATATACATATACATATACATATACATATACATATACATATACATATACATATACATATACATATACATATACATATACATATACATATACATATACATATACATATACATATACATATACATATACATATACATATACATATACATATACATATATCTATACATATACATATACATATACATATACATATACATATACATATACATATACATATATCTACATATACATATACATATACGTATACCTATACATAAAGATATACATATACATATACATATACATCTACATATAGATATACATATACATATACATATACATATACATATACATCTACATATACATATACATATACATATACATATATATACATATACATATACATATACATATACATATACATATACATATACATATACATATACATATAAATATACATATACATATACATATACATATACATATACATATACATATTTATATACATATACATTTACATACACATATACATATACATATACATATACATATACATATACATATACATATACATATACATATACATATACATATACATATACATATACATATGCATATACATATACATATACATATACATATACATATGCATATACATATGCACATACATATACATATACATATACATATACATATACATATACATATGCATATACATATACATATACATATACATATACATATACATATGCATATACATATACATATAGATATACATATACATATACATATACATATACATATACATATACATATACATATACATATACATATACATATACATATACATATACATATACATATACATATACATATACATATACATATACATATACATATACATATACATATACATATACATATACATATACATATACATATACATATACATATACATATACATTACATATACATATACATATACATATACATATACATATACATATACATATACATATACATATACATATACATATACATATACATATACATATACATATACATATACATATACATATACATATACATATACATATACATATACATATACATAACCATATACATATACATGACCATATACATAACCATATACATATACATATACATATACATATACATGTACATATACATGTACATATACATATATATACATATACATATACATATACATATACATATACATATACATATACATATACATATACATATACATATACATATACATATACATATACAAATACATATACATATACATATACATACTCAACATGGGGAAAAGTTTCCACAATCCAGTGATGCTTTCCAACTTTCCAATTTAAAGTTGGTCAATGATAGGTAAGGTTTTCTACTTTTTCAGTTTCTAAGTGGATAAACCGGTAGAATGAATGCATGTTCTTCAAGTTTTAGAGCATGAGGCTTGGGGGTTGCCTAGTTACTATATATAGCTTTATTTTTTAGGACAAAAATCTTTTCGAAGGGGGAAGAATGTAATAAAGTAAGTCTATGATCTAAGGGTCCAACAAGTTCAGTCTCATCTAAAATCCGACACCATTTGGTCACTTTTGTGTATGGCCAACGATATCAAGAATAGACTTAAGCATAAGTTCATGTTCTCTCTTAAACAAGTGATCCACTTAGCCTAGTGGTTAAGTCTCAAGGTTGTGAAGGAGGAGCTCTTGGGTTCAACCCCCATGGGGAGTATGGAGAGAGAGTTTCGTCCAAAGAGCTCTAGAGCCTTCTAACTCAGTTAACTTAAGTTTAAAGAGACTTAACCCGACTGTTGAGTACACCAACCACTAGTGGACTCTAATGGAAGGTACTAAAGTAGTGGTTGAGATCACTTCAACCACTAGTAGACCCTAGTGGAAGATATTGAATGAATGGTGGATATTGCACATGCACTTGTGAACTCTAGTTACATTTGTGGTCCTCGTTGGTTCGAGCAGTTATATAAAGAGGCATATGGTTAGGAGGTGCATTAGGGAAAAAAATGAACCCTGCATGGGCCTTTTGGATCAAGGAGTGATTAGTGATGGACCAATGAGAGGAGGGTGGTGGACACAGTCTATAGCCTATAAATCACTAGGCTGAAGGGGGATGAGGGGACAGGATTCCCCTATGTTCAGGTTTTGCCTCTAGAGAGAGAAAGGAATCTCGTAACTTACCTGGGCCCAAAAATTCAAAATTTTCAAAAAGTTATAAAACTCATCATAACACCATTTAATGGTCCCCCAACCACTTTTTAAGATCAAAAGTGCTATTTTTGGGTTCTAAATCAAAATCCGTGCATGAACTGAAGTGAAAAAAGTGACTTTTTCAAAAATAACTCAAAATGCAACTTTCTCCCTCCAAAACCTCACATTTTCATACCCAGGTCCCAAAAAGTCATCTCTTTCCACTACTTTCTCTCCCTAGCACACCATTGCAGCTCCTGCATCTCCATTTCTTTCTCTATGCATCATCTTCTTTGAATTCCTACTGTCACGTCCATAGCCTGATCTCCAATGGAGAAACCTAAATCTCATAGACGTCCAAAAGATGAGGTTATCGCGATAAAATGTCACAATATTAAGGCTCGAGAAGGATTTTGGTTAGAACAGGAGTTCTGCAAAGGTGCATGGGTGTACATGCAACCCTCTGGTGTTGGTCCTCACCGTGTGAGAGATCGTGGAAACTTGGATCTTCATTGGAAAGGGAAGTTACTAGGCTTCAAAAAGCTCAAAAATGGTGAAACTGTTGCCATTGTACAACATGTGTTCACAATGTCAACCATGAAATTGGAAAACTCAAACAAAATGAGATATCCTATCAACTGTACGTATTATTCATTGACTTTTGTCCGAATTTCATAATATACCTAGCTAAGTTGTGTAGTTTTTTGTTGTAGACATATTTCCTTCTACCTTGGTGGAAGAACAACCACTTCATAGTCTTACAGGTACTTTCCAAGCATTGCATGCAGATGTTGGGTCGATAGTATTTCCACAAGCCCGTCCTGCTCAGCTATTACGTGAGAGAGTTTTCTTTTACACACATACATATGTTGTACCCTCTTCATCAAATGATTTTGGCAAGTTAGAGATGAGTAAGGTAGATTCTCTCTTAAAGCTCGAGTGGCCGCAACCTGATGTATGGACATTAACATCTTTGAAGCATAAGATGGTGATGGACATACACAACTCTTTGAAATTTACAAGAGTTTCAAGATCTATAGGATTACATTGGTGTGTTCCTGTTCATTTTTTTGTACATTTATTTTAGATATTCACCATTCTAGAGACTTCAACAATGTTCATGTTAAAAGATATCACGTATGAGCAGGTAGAGGGTTTGCTAGGTGAAAATTGGGGACTTGTAGAAGGATGCACCAAAGGGGATAGATACATTTGTAAAATTGGTGCAACAGGCATAGGATTTCGATACTTGAAACATAGTACTTCATTGTACATTAGATTCTATTATGATCGTTGGATGTGTAAACTTGGTGAATGGATACCATTACAAAGTTTTGAGGGTGTTTTAATTTCATTTGAAATTAAGATAAATCTACCCAACAACGTAATGGAAGTTATTTCAGTAAATCATCATTGGACTCTTGCCAACGTGAGAGAACATCTAGTAATCATGGGATTTGAGGATCTGGATCAATCAAAGTTCAGAATACAAGGGCATAAGGTAAGTAGCATATGGTATTTCTTCTTTTGTTTATACAAATTCTTACACTCAAATATGCTCATTTAAAGTTTTCTATTTGTCTGCAGATTGGTAAGAGGTTGGAGGATAAAATTAAAGTCCTCGTTGAATGGAGTGTGGATGGAACTCAACTTTCATTGTCATAGCTCAAGAACTATTTGAGTGCTACAGTGTACACACAACCTATGTTCCATTTATAATCCTACGTCTGCAACAATGTATTTAACATGCAAGACATGTAGCATGTAAAATTTTTTGATCTCAATATGATGTACAATTTGCCAAATCTTTGGTTTTTCCAATGGCAATTTATTATAATTTTAAAGTTCTGAGAATTTATTTTTCTTTTGTGTTGTCGTGTATCTTATTCTGGTTAATGATTCTGTTCAATCTTTTTATGAGCAAAAAAGTTTTTTTTTTGAGAGTTCTGTGCATGATTGTTTTATTTGAAGGTATCAGTTTTAGTTTTAAAATGGGTCCCACTCACTTTAAAATTTTGAAACTACTATAAAAGCAACACTTATTCTCTGATTTCTCACTTTTGCAACCAAGAAGAGCTACAATCACTTGCAGAGTACGCACAGAAGCTAGCATCACGAATAATGGCTGCCGCATCCTCCAGTACCCTGCAACCCAAACGTCCACGTGAACTCTTCAATGAGTTCTTGGAATCAGCTGAGTTCAAAGGTCAAAACCAATTGTATGACCTACTGTCTAGAGTCCCTGATCTAGACAAAACAGTTCAACTGAACTCTGATGTGCTCAAGGAAATCATATGGTTCCTTGAGTACTACATCTTGCGTTTCTCTATAGAAATACCGCCTTATGAGGGTAAATGGGTTCCATGTGACCTTCTACTCTACATGCACAAAGGTGATGAAGCCTTCATGAAGCGCCTTAAGCGTTTCATGGCAATTGCTGAAACTGCAGGGCACTTACTAGATGACTCTGTGCCATTAGTAAAAAACTTAACAAAAAGAAGAGGATGGGTACAAAGTACCTATCCTACATTGCAACAACATATTTTATTATTAATGAGGAGCCCGAACCTACACCTGTTGAGCTCCCCAACCTTGTCACTGGGGGTTTTGTTAAGGAGAAGAATGAGCCTCAACCAGAGGCCATAAATTTTGCCAAAGAAAGCATTACAATCCACCAAGAATTTCCTGGTGGTGTTGAGGATAAACTACGTGTGAAATCAAGCATGGAGGAGGCCCCCCCTTCAAATCTCAACCCCTCTAAGCCCACATTACCAGAGGTGGAACTTGAATATCTCTCCAGCATCGTTGTGGATGGAGAGGAATTTATTTTACTTCATGACATTGAGAAGGCATTCGGTCTACGTCTAGATGAATGCTTGAGTATTTTCTCCACAATATCAGATGTTCCACTTGACAACACATCTGACATACTTGAAAAGAAGTCCATCACACTTGGGGATTCTGTGGCAGACACCATAGCAATGGTGTGTGCTGATATTTTAAATGATGACAAGAATTCTACTACGGAGGAGGAGTTCAATGCAGCACGGGAGAGGATACTAAAGCAAAAAATTCCTACAACCCCTGTAGCAGAGGAGAGTGGCATGGCCCACTCTAGCATTGATCTTGATGCCCCTGGAAGAGGGGAGGAAGAAGACAAGCTTCATGATGTAAGTGGTAATTGAATTAAATAAATTGATAATTTAAGTTAACATTGTAAGAGCTTGAATTCTCATTTTTTCTTAACAGGAAGCAATTGAGCTCGACAAGTTCGCAGCAAGGTCTAGTGGGGATTGAGCTTCTCGTGGGAGTGGTGCATCCTTGGCAAACTACATCAGAAAGTTGCCAAAGGATGATTTTGTTATCATACACAAAGACTACAGTCCGGATGGGCACTTCATGACTTGGTGCTTGAAGGCCCTTAGCAAGATTTTGTGTTTATATACAATTAACCGATGCACTAATTGTGTCATTTTGGTTAGGAAATCCTTAGTTGTAACTACATTAGGACTTAATTTTAGAGGAAAAGTATTAGGGCAAATAGGTATCGCCATGGGTCTTGGAATGCAAGACGCCCATGTAATATCAAGATCTGTATTGACTTACCAGCTGCCTCAATCTCTACAAAGGAGAAAGAAAGTTGTAGAGAAATTGAAGGCAGCTGAGAAATGATTCCTCCACAGGGGCACACAATGCCGGTCAGCAAAAATTCACATTGGTTCAGTGATGTGGCCGGATCTCTGGGTGAGGGCACTTACATGTGGGAGGCCGAGATAGAGTTCAACGGGCGATGGGGCAGATATCATTTTTTCACCAGGGAATTTGAGAGGCTTCAAAATGATGAAGATCTGAAACCCATCTGGCAAAAGGCTGGACTATACGACTACTTCAAGGCTCAGTTACCCAAACCAGAATTTCTACGGTGTTCCTACTTAATTAGCACTCTGACCCCTAGTAAAGAGAAAAAGGGATATAGTACCTTCGTTCTACCATCACTTACCAGAGGTAATGAATTAAAGCGTTTCAAACTGACGAACAATTTGGTGAGGGAAGCGCTTGACATGAAAGGCATGCATATCCCCACCGAAAAAGAGACGATGGTCTCGGATAACATGAAGAACAGGAACCTGACTAAGCTCAAAGACATGGTGGCAATGACACCCACAATCGCCATTCACTTACGAATGGTCATGCAACATTTCGCGTTCCCAGCTCAAGAGCGGTTCACAATGCCACCCAAGAAAATATGGTTCAGTCTATATTTAGCAGATGCCTTCAATTTGAAAATCAACATGCCGCATTAGATTATCGACCAAATCCACTTGGCACATCAACGGTGGTATAAAAAGCAAAAGTCAGTACTGTATGGATGTTGTGCCCTCACCAGGATTGTGTATAGATATTTGGCTTATGATGTGCCAGTTCAAAGGGCATTAATTTGGACCAGAGTACAGGAATTTCAACGTAGACTATCAACCGCAGGGCCTCCATCAAAGAAAATGAGAGGCGTAGTTCAGATGCCCTGTGCACAAGCCCGCAGTGCGACACTGACACCAGAGACAACTCCACGCCTTCCGAGGCATGTACAACCCTTCACTATCAGATTACCAAGACACAGCACTGATGGACCAAATCTGGTGTTTCCACCTGTACCAACGGACCTAGAGTTTCCTCACGGCTTCACATTAGAAGACCTAACTGATGAGGAGGTACCAGAATAATCGAGGTTGTTAACGCGGAAGTCGAGGCAGAGCAAGCTAGTGGGCAACAAACTGCTACAGACCAATCCCATCCTAGACAACCAGGAGTAGTTGAAGTGGAGGATGAAGAAGAAGAAGAGCAGGAGGAGGAAGGAGGTGGACAAACAAAGGAAGAAGAGAAGGAATATGAACAAGAAGTTCTACAGATACTTGAGGGTGCCCCGGCTTATACGAAGGAATTGAAAAAGCTGTATGATACCATCAACAGAGTTCAAGAACAACACAAACTGTCCCTGGCAGCAGGAAAAGCCCTCATGAACCAAATCCTTGAAGAGGAAGGTGTGGACGAGCAATACCGAGCAACCCTTGATATGATTTCTCATGTGTTGGGGGTACCTGAGATGGTGCATACAGCTCTTGCACACTCGAGAAGATCGGAGCGACGATACGGTAGACGCCCCCCTCGATCAGGAAAACAAATGATATATTAGTATCAGAACCATAGGGCACAGCTCATATCATTCAAGAAACTGAGGAAGCCCATACATCCAGTGCACCCCCATCACCCCCTTTACCACCCCTACCTCCAACTCCACCAACTTCACCTCCCACTACCAGTGTAACCACTACTATCACCGCCTCAGAGTCCACTGCCCATACCGAAGCACAGACTGTCAGTCAATCCACACAACCCACACACCCTATCACCACCTCACTTGTATACACTACCACTGACACTGTAATTCTAACTGCAACCACGGAAAACCCCATTCCCTCGATCACACTTCCTGGCGGTTCATATTAACAACTACACACACCACTTTACACTTTCACCACCATCACCGCACCCACAATTCCCATGTTCACAATCACTTCCACGACTGCATCCACTTTTGACCTCATGGACATATCACCCACCTCCGCACCTCTCCCTCCCCCCATACGTCCACAATCTCCCATTCCCCCACCACCAACTTCACCCTTTTCGAGCACAATATACACACTCCCATTCCCCTTTCCCTTCCCTTCTGCATTCAACACCTTTCCCGCATCCACTCCCATTAATAATGTATTTAATAACATGTACCAGTGTATGTCTCAGCTGCAACAGCATTATCAGCACCTAGATGCTCAGCATACAAGTCTGTTCAGAAGCCATGAAACATTACAAGGACGATTCATTGACTTAGAGAGGGAAAAGCAGCTACTACAACAACAGTATGTCACTTTACAAGAACAACATGAGCAGTTAGTGGCCAATCCACCCCAGTCAGATGCGGAAGAAAAACAACAACTTGATGAGCCGCTACACTCCCAGATAATAGAGAACCTCAAGCTTCGATGCAACCTGGCCCTATTACGGAAACACATGTCTACAGCACTCGAGGAAAATAAGCGACTATAGAGACAGAACAAAGAAAACTTGGAAGCAGCAATGGAGGGTTCACCATAGGAAATCGACCCAGAGAAATTCAAGGCTATCCCATCTGAAAATATGCAAATCGTCTTGGAAACCCATGCCGACCTCTTGGAAGCCCACGGAGCATTAGAAAGAGAAAGAGATGATTTATTAAAGCAACTGGCAACCCAGCAGGAGTCTCCAAGCAAAGTCACAACTGAAGCCGACACATCTGAAGAAGTCGCAAAACTCAGAGCAGAATTAGAAGAACTACAAAATAGAGT
>CM035427.1:145163788-145238788 GCA_020310875.1 Ceratopteris richardii | reverse complement strand
TGTATGTTCAACATGACATGATAACGTTCCATTCAACTACGAATGAATCTCCCCTTTAGTCTCCATCTTTTGTTTTACCTAATTGTATCACTCTTAATAGACCTATCAATTAGGGCTTGTAGTGAAGAATTTGATTAGTTGCACCCATTACGCCAACAAAATATGGTTGCATCTACATACCACTTGTGATAGTTTTGAGATTTGATATTTATGAAGGTTCTTCCTTTGTATGGAGTTTCATTTCTCTACACCCTTTTGTTTTTGTTCTTGATCCTAATAGGCATGCCTAAGCAAAGGATGACATCGGTAAGTTCAAATTTTTTACAAAAAATATTGTACAAGGACATGAAAAATAACAAGGGGGAAATCACCACAATAGAGATAGAAAAATGTTGAGTTCTACATTGGAACCTCTTACACAACATTGAATTCTAAAATGGAAGATGAGAAGATAGGAAGGAAACATACACATATAAGCATAAAAAGAAAGAAATAGGGCACACATAATAAGAAAGGAATTTAAATGAACTAGACTATGAGGACCACGACACGCTTGAGAGATGGCTCTCCTCCCAACCTTATGTCTCTATATATAGCTATTGAGGACTTAAACCCTTTAAATAAAAACCACTCTTTAAAAGAGCAACATTACTTGAGAACCACTCTTTAGAAAAGTGACCTTAGTTGAGAAACACTCTTTTCACAATCAACCCACACTATGTTTTTGTGGATTGATTCTCCACCATCCTTTATCAAGAAAGGTGCTAGTTAAAACGAATGGTCCACAACGGTCAAACTCATAGAGCTTTTGGGAAAATTCTTTCTCTTTGCAAGAATTGAACCCAAGACCTCCTCCTTTCCCCCTGTAAGAATTAACCACTAAGTTAGGTGGATTATTTGTCTTAGAATCTTTGCTTAAATCTACTCTCGAGATCTTTAGCCAAACATACTAGAGACCAAACAATTTTCCAAATTCAGACTAATCTGAACCAACTGGACACTCAAATTATAGACATTAGTTTTTAGCATTCTTCCCTCCTTTGGAAAGGTTTTCTTCCTCAAACATAAATATATATATAAACTATAGGCATATCCCCAAGCCTCATGTTTTAACTTAGAAAAACATGTTTTCTTCTCTATGGTTGGATTCAATTCATATCCAAAATGAATAGAGGGGAATATTTTATCCGATCTCCACCCAAATGATCCAAAGAAACATCAAGCTTTGCACTTAAGAAGTTGAACCGAGTGCAAAGAAGGGAATGAATAATAAGGGTGGATCAAAATATCTTTTGACAATTTAACATTTTCACTATATGTTATCTCATCACCAACATGTGAAATGGGTGGATTCAAAATACTGGTCCATTTTTGGGCATCACATCCCTATCAATATTTTGAGAACTCTTGTTTCAATTGAATTTGATTTGGAAGTGAAACTAGAAGTGTGGTTGACCCAAACATCTAACTTAGATGTTTGTATCATGATCACTTCCAACCAACATTTACTTGATTATTCACCCTACCAGAGGATAACTATGTTCGATAGGGATTGAAAGTCCTATGTAAAATTTAGGAGAAAGTATGCCATTTACTTCGGCCAACTTCAATTTAACTTGACCCAAGAAAATTCAAAAATGAGCTTTGTCCAACTTGGGACACTTTTCTCAAAGACTTTAGCTTAAAGTTCTTGGAAATTGTCAATTTTATGAGCAACTCTTATCTTTTCTTTTCAATGGTGTACTAAACTCTATGAAATTCATTGGATTATGCTACTTAATTGGAAGAAAACTAAAATGAATAAGTCAACTTAGACTTAGCATCTTGGAAGATTGAACGGTTTCTTGTACATAACATTTATCTTGGATGTTTGATTTAGTTACCTTTTCTCACTAAAGATCCTTACTCTTTCCTAAAAGGAATTAGAGACTCTATCTCATCAAATCCAAAAGATTTGGAAAGCAAAAAGAAACATCTAGAAATCTATGCACCCAATTAAAAATTTTAAGATACTTGAAATCAATTAGAGTCAAGCATTGTGTGACTTGATACTTTCACTTTTCAAAGTTCTATTTTAATAAGGTATTGAAGCAATTTATCTATCATTAAGAGAAGTAAATTGTATTCTCAAAAAGATTCTTGGAGTAAATCCTAAAGATCATCCAAAACACTAGATACCAGTGTGATAGTCATATCCAACATCAATGTGTCGATCCACTGAGCTTCAAATGATGATATTTCTCCTTTACTCAAAATATTTATTCTTTAATAGGATTAATTTGATCCTTCCTTTATTCAATCTCTTTAAGACTTCATTTTTAGAATGCAAAATTTATGCATTACTTTGAGTCAAGAGAATGACTTGACTAAGTTACACTATGAACTTGGTGCTTAACTTAGTATGTTGAACCTTAGTTGAAAGGATCTTGAACCTTTGACTTTGACTTGATTCAAAACTTTGACTTGGTGAAGTCTTATGGACCACAGCGATGAAAAACCCTAAATTATTTCTATATCCTTTCTTCTAATGGTTTAAGCATATTAAATTTATGTTTTTTTCCCAAGAAAAGGATAGCCTAACTGATGTTTTCTATGAATCATGACATAGTCTAGCTCGGTGAACTCAATCTCTTGGATCAAATTAATGCACAAGAAGTGCATTCCAAGAAACAAAATCTTAAGAGATTTTAAAGAAAATTTTGCAAAGTGAGTTAGCATTCCATTGTCCCATACCATTGGATAATTTCTCCAATCCATAAAAATTTGAGAGCTAAGACTAAGGTGTTTTATCCTTCTTATTTCAATTTGCTTCTAAGATTAAGTGCAAGATGATGAAAACAATATCCAAAAATAATGGAAACCAAGCATAACATTTTAAAATACCTAGCACATCCATAAGCTACATCCATCATTTGCCTTGAGAAGATCCATCATACTCCTCAGTGCTTCTTAAAAGGTGATTGTTGAGAACAAATTCTCTACCCATAACTAATCTCCTCCATTTCTAGTTATCTTTATGGCATTGGAAGTCTTATAAAAATATCTTTTTAAAAATCTAAAGATCATGACAAATGGATGCCCAAGAAAAGAGAAACGTGCATTTGAAGTTGATTAGTTGCTACGTCATCACTAGTTGGAAAAAAATTTGGAGGGCTACTTTGGATGCTCTCCAAAGTCATATCGGATATGGATTGTCAACTTTGACGGTATAAATATATATCACATACTCCAAAGAACATATATCAATCAAAAATAACAAATTTAAGCATCATATGATACCTATAAAGCATAAATGAAAATGCCATCATGCAAGTTTTGAACTTTTTTTATCTTTTGAACATTGTTACATCTTGGAGGCTTTTTAATTCCACTTTCTTCAAATCCATGGCCTATGGATAGGCCACCTACTACCTAGAACAATTTGAGCAAAAAAAGAGACATCCACAAATACACATGGGGTGGGGATGAAGTAGATGTTATGTGTGTGTAGGAAGAAGATGATCCCTCAAGGTTTCTATGAATCCTTGTGAAGAAGATGATGGGGCCACCAAGGTCACCATGAAAGCTTGCCTATATATTTGACACCAATGTAATGAGCTAGACTATTGGGACTAGCACACACTTGAGCGATGAATTTCCTCCCAACCTTATGTTTGTATATATAGCTATTGAGGACTCAAGCCGTTTAAATCTAAATCATTCTTTAAAAGAGCAACTTTACTTTAGAACCACTCTTTAGAAAAGTAAATTTAGTTGAGAATAGATCTTTTCATAATCAATTCACACCATCTTTTGTGGATTAGTTCTCCACCACCCTTTATCTAGACAAGTTCCAGTTACAAAGAATGGTCCACAATACACAATCTCATAGAGCTCTTGGCAAAAACCCTTCTCTTTGCAAGACCTAAACCCAAGACCCCTTCCTTGCCCCCCTTAAGACTTAGCCACTAAGCTACATGGATTCCTCTTAGAGAGCACATGAACCTTTTCATGTCTACTCTCGAGATCTTTAGTCAAACATATCAAATTTGTATGAATGGACCAAACACACATACCATAAACTTTAATTTTTAACTCGAGTGCAGGCTTTGATGGGAAAAACCAAAGGTTCTACCTTCTCCCTTATCTTTGGGGTACTATTTGATCAATTACATAAATGAATATATTAAATTTGCACATTCCATTTTGACCCTTTGAAACTGCTTACGCAGATGGACTATTAACACTTACAAAAACCAAATGATGCAAGGGACATGAAATAAATATCTTGCTAGTTTGATAAAGAAGTGGAATAGATTGAAAAACAAATATCCTATGAGATGATGATACAAAAGAGAGATGGCTACAACAAACTAATAAAAGGGAGGATAAAAGAGTCTTCCACAATGCAACCTAAGTCTTCTACATAGCAAGATCAACAAGCACTACTATGCAAATCTTCACCAGCACAAGAGAGTGAGAAAAGTTAAGGGTAGAGAAAGCGACCTTGTCAACTCCACATTACTCCTCAAGATGCTATAACTAGGAAGTGATCTCCTTTTGCACCCACAAATATGGATATAACTCTTTGGATGCAATCACTCTCTGTGCATATGTGTAGATGTCCTTGTGTGTTTTCTGCACTATCTTTTTATAGATGATCCTTTTGAATGAGTTGTTATCTTGGGACATGTCCATTGAGCTCTTGGGAACACTTCATCTTGCGAGTTAGGGAAGGTGAGATATCTTGGTACACTTTGTTTGATTTTTCGAATCTTTCTTTTTTCTCCATCTTTAATTAGGTTTCCGTCCTAGAAAAATTTACCTCAGCATTTCATTTAAAACTATCAAAACACAATAGATTGTGCGCACACACACACACACACACAAACACACACACACATATATATACACCCTAATCTAACAATGGAAGATCCACATGTCTTTTATCGCCCAAAGCATGTATGGACAAGGAGTGAAGATTTTTTTTTTTCTTTTTTCCTCTCTAGAGGCATGCATAGACAAAGAGGAGAGAGAGAGAGGGGGAAATGTTTTTTTTCTTTCTGCTGCAAAGGTTTGTCTTGGCAAGGAAAAACTTCCTATAGTGCCTTCTTAAAAAAGTTTGCACAAGTGCACGGACTCTCAGAGCTGAAAACTTGTCAAAGCTGTATCTTGAGTTTCACATATCCGATTAACGTGATTTCAAATTCTTTTTTAATATTTTGCCAGGTTTTGGAAGAATTTGCAATTTGAAATCTCTAGAATCCTCATAGATTGTGAGATTTGACTCTTTCACACTACTTTTTAAGATGTTTTATGAATCCAATTCATCTAAATGCAAGAGTGAGGAGGAGAGGGAAGTAGGGAGATATGATGGGAAAGAGCTCGTACAAAACTTAATGTAAAACCCAAAGGTCAACATCCACCAAAATATGTTAAACCCATCAACCATAGACTCTGAGAAAGTTGGTATGTGCAAGAAGGTTGGTTAGAGCATCTTCCATATTGTTGTGTGTGCACCTTCCCAAAAAAAAAAAATTGTACTAGCTCAAACATTTAAATAAAGTGATGCCACAATTCAATATGCTTTTCCATAAAATGAAATATTGGATTCTTTACCATTGATTATCATTGAAGAACTCAAGTAGATAGTGTGAAATTCTTATGTTTGCAACTAATCAAGAAAGCAAAAATCATCTTTGCAAGCTTTCCTTCCTATGAAGTGTAAAGTTATGTAATAGGAACTAGCATACATTATGAGAGTGAATGCCTCCAAGAGATTGAAATCATTGCAAAAGTGAAAATGTGCCATGATATCAATATAGTTGTATAGGTTTCCTTCATAAAAAAAACCAAGAAATCCGTAAACAGAGAACTCATATCCATTTTTAAAAAAAGAAACAAAAAAATAAAATCCCAAAATAGACAAACAAAAAACATATCTCCATTGAAGCAAAACTTTTTGTCTCTAGGAATGCTAAAATATCACGTGATCATGAGTTGTGCTATGCAATACGATATTTCCCATAATAGTCCCTCGAGCTGTAATACCACTTCTGAGTTTTCTAATGAAAGCTTTGATGCTCCTTGTTAAATTCTACAATAAAAGAATACTAGCAAAGAAAGAATCAAGCATGTACATGTATACAAAGAAAGAAAACACATACATAGGAATAGAAAAGGAACACTTGACTCTTGGTAGGAAATGATCAAAATTCTCTTCTCTATTGTTCCTTAGGTTATTTCATTTTACCTGTCTAGAATAAATCTAATTAATGTTTTCCTAACAAAGAAAAGATCCTAAAAGAAATGCAACAATTGAAAATGGATGTTGCTTAGATACCTAGCAAAATGAGAGGACGTTTGAGCACATATAAATACTATAAAGTCTATAATACTGAAACACCTTAAAGAAGATATTAAAAAATGATCAAAACCAAAAATGTAAGTTTAAGTCAAAGGTAATTGGAATCCAAAAAGATCTTATAGAAATCAATATTACAAATGGTACCAAAGATAAGTTCAAAAGTGAAGAAAAATACAAAAGTGAAGACATACAAAAAAAGGAATGCTACCTTCAAAAAGGAAGGCATTGTTCTACTTTACATATCTTTTGTATGATATAACTTCTTCGAAAGCGAGGTTATTTGTCTAAATCCTAGATGACAAGGGAGTCTAAATATGTGGATGTGTAATCAATGGTGGTGCAAGTAAACAACATAGAGTTTGCATGCCCAAATTCCTTTGGAATTGTTAGGATGAGCATTCAACATTTTGCAAAGATAGTTCAACCACCATTAATGAAAGTCCATTGAATTAGCAATATATTTCCTAAGAAGATCATGAATACACTTTGACTTGTAGTCGAAAGAACACCTTTGACACGTCTTAATACAAACCTTATTATAAAAAATTCATTTTTTGGAATGAAGTACATCATATCGCAAATAGAGAAATGTCAATGGTGATCAATCTTCAAGATTACTACATACCAAAGTACTTCATGTAGGTTGTTATACTTTTCAATTGAAAAATTATGATGGAGTATCCCAAGGCTCAAAGGCCCGCTGCATGTGGATCATAATACATACACACGATCACATAGCATATTTTATCATATACTATTTTCTTCTTCGAGGATCACAAAACTACACAAAAGGCAATGATAAAGCAAGACCAACTGTATCCTATCCTGGGCCATCATCTTATAAGGCCTTATCAAAGACAATATTATATTATCTATCACTAAGTGGTGTCTCCAATGTTGAGATGCGCAAGTACGATATATTTGATTCTTATCCATTGTCCAGTATGGAAGAAGTATACCAAGAATTGAGCACCTCCTTCATTGGAGAATACAAATGTTGAATCCATAAGATTTGTTCACCATCTCCTCGAGATTTAACAAATACATCTTCGTTATTTATGATGAAGTCAGCATTAGCCATAACTTAAAGATATTACATGCTTATGCACTAATTATGTTGCATCAATGAGAGATCAAAGATCAAATATTACCTCACATCCTTCATCAACATTGATCACACTTTTCTCTACTTTGTATAGCAAGGCACTCCATTCCGCACATACATATTTTGGAACTCACATGTTACAATACGTTTCACACATAAGACCTTACCCATTTGCTAATACCATATATCAAGTCATGCGACTTAGATACAACCTTTTATTTTGATGCACCATTTTAAAAAACTCTCTTGGAAATATTTCCATATGCCAAAGGATGCAAGATTATGCCCCATAACTGATGGAATGATAATGAACTCAAGGAATGCTATTGACATATCTGAGTTCAAAATCTCAAGGGGAGAGCGCAAGTAGATGTGAACTAAAGAACTTCATAGGGCACTATTACGAGCATGTAGAGCAATTGAGGTACCTAGAACTTTATCAGATTCCAAGAACACAAGATCATGAGAAAACCAAATAATGGCATAGCATAATTAAGAGATTGATCATTTTCCACCAAACATGCCAGACATAATTCAATGATCACGCAAAAATCATGGCACACATTTACATAGAGAAAGATGATTTGCGCTTAATTTTCTCATGATCAAAGATAATGTTTACCTTTGATCCATACAAGTTTGGTGCCACTTCTTAAGATTTTATTTGTAGTGAATGTTTCTTGCTCTTAGGTAGAATGGTTTTTTGAGCAAAACTTAGCTTTCTACTTTTGAAAGCTATTGGTTGATCATCTTGGCTTAGTACTACTCCTACTACAGATGAACTTGCATCTGTTTCTAATTGAAAAGGTTTATTCAAATCTACAATTCATATAATCGAGATTGAAGCTAAAGTAATTTTCAAATCTAAAAGACTCTTTGATTTATCTTCTTTCAAATTAAATTTTTTATACTTCCCCTTGATCTAATCAGTCTAGGGTACTACCACCTTGGCATACCAAACCATAGTCTTTCTATAGTATCGTGTCAATCTAAGAAAATCTTGTAATTCTAGAATAGTCTTATGCTCATGCCATTCAAGAATCACTTGGACCTTTTTGGGTTCAACTTGGATTCCCTTTGCAAATATAATATGAACTAGATACTTTACTTTTGGGGTAAACAAATCATGTTTGGATTCTTTATCATAAAGCTTACTATCTCTAAGAAAAAAGACTTTTCTCATGTGTTCCAAATGAATCTCGTAATATCTATTGAAGACTAGAATGCAATCGATGAAATTTACAAAAAATTCTTCCAAGCATGGCTTTAATACTTGATTCATTTAAGTCATAAATGTTGTGAGTCCATTTGTTAACTGAATGGTATCACTAAAAATTCATAATGTATGTACTTTGTTCTGAAGCCCATCTTGGGGATATCTTGTTCCTTAATCCTTATCTGATGATATCCTTGATGCAAATCGGTCTTTGAAAAGATTTTAGCTTCCTTAAAGTTGTTAAAAAGGTCTTCCACAAGCAGCATAGGGAAGTTATTCTTTACTGTCAAATCGTTTAGGGCCCAATAATCTATGCATGGCCTCATTGTTCCATCTTTCTTTTGTAAAAGAAGGATGTGTTCCCCCTAAGGAAACTGGCTTGGCCATATAAAACCTTTTTCAAGATCCTACTTGATTTGTTTTTCTACTCCCATAATCTAAACATATGGGAGTCGGTATGGGTTTTGAGATTTTAACTTAGTTCTCAAAACAGATCTATGCTATGATCGATGTTTCCATGAGAGGATGGCAAGCCATGCAGTATTTCCATAGGGAACAAATCTTAAAAATCTTTCAAAGGTTGTTTAAACTTAAAAAATACTTCACAAGAAAATATACAATGCTACGGACAAAAAAATGCTTGGGTCCTTACTTCATTGTTTAAAAGTTTTAACATTTTTAAACTAGAAACCAAGGGAGTTCTTGGAGCATTGTGCTCGCCCTTGATTTTACACATGACCCCATCATAAAAAAATTCCAAAGTATTATTAAAATAACTTCTAGGCAATGAAAGTCCTAGACTCTAGAGCCACTCTCTCCTCAATACTAAATCTACTCTATACATGTTCATAATTTGGAAATCCAACTTTTCCTTGAAGTCTTGGATTTCAAGTTCCAAATCAAAGATTATGATTTCTCATATATGGTTATCTTGCCCTTGCAACATGGACACTACCTATCTATCGAGTGAAGGGCTCTAAGGAAGATCTAACTTTTTTATAAGAGAATATTTGATCAAATTATGCGTTTCCAAATCATCCATCATTATCTTTATAGTGTGACCTTTGATTAAACCATGTAGCTTGACCAAGTCATGTGGTTCAAACCCTTGTGGTTGCCATATGTTTTTGGAAACTTGACATTAATGCATATTCTCACAATGTGTTACCTGGACTTGCCTTGTACTTGGATTTTTCCCTTTCCTTTTGCACTCATAGAGGCCTTTATTTCTCTTCCAATTGGACATGCTCTACTTCGATGTCCAAGCTTTAGGCACTTGAAACATAAATTATCTTTTTGTGCCTTTTCAAAATCTTCTAGAAGATGCATGTTACTAAAAACACGATGCTTTTTAGATCCACATTCCAAGCATTTTAATCCTTTGTCCTTAATCTTTATTGGAATCCTATGGGGATTGCCACTATGTAATTTCATATATAGGCATGAATTATCCTCATAGATTTGTGCAACCTTAATTGCTTCCTCAAGCAACTTAGGTGCATGACATTTAACTTCATTTCGAATTCATCTATTTAGTCAACTAACAAAGTTGTGAAGCCTCTAAAAATCATCTAGATTTTCCAATCTTAGAGTAATTTCTTGATATAAATTGATAGATTATCCCTTTTGTTGGATCATATTCCAAGCTTTCCACTTTCATTCCTCCTCATTTTCAGGGAGGACCTCTTTCTTTAAGAGACCAGCATATGAATCCAAGTTGCAAGTTTCTATTGAGTCTTTAAGAGATGCATCCACCACATGTAGGATTTCAGGCCTAAAGGTAGACTAGCTTCTACTATCCTCACATGTTCAAGAGAATCATTGGGTTGGGGGATGTCTTGTCAATTTTCTAAGAATGTAAGGATGGAATCCTTATTTCAATATTTATCAGGATACTTTGAAATGTAAATAGACAAGGATTGTCCCTTTTGTTGGGATTTATCCTGGGCTTCCAAATTTTGTTCCTCCTCATTCTTGGGGAGGAACTCTTTCTTGAATAGACTAGCATATTGATTCCAAGTTGAGGGTTTCTATTGAGAATTAGAGAGGCTCATCCATCACATGTAGGCTTTTGGACCTAAAGATAGACTAGCTTCCACTATCCTCACATGTTCAAGAGTATTCTTGAGTTGGTGGATGTCTTGTGACTTTTCCAATAATGTATGGACATTGTATTTATTCTGATGCTTATCTTCTCTTGAGAAGTTAGGAGGTCTAATATCTTCCCCTAAAGAAAGATCTAATGGATGAATTACACCTATATCTTTACCCAATCGGTTTGCAAATAGAGGAGTAGTAAGAGTGGTCTGAGCTATCAATTAAGGGGAATAAATTTTCCTTGGAAGTGCAGAAACTCTTTCCACAAATACACACATCCACATGGTCGCTACTGTATCAGTATGACTACCAACAGTAGTCCGACTTATATCTTGGTGCCCTTGGAGTAAACCCAAAATGACTCTAAGTTGATATTGAGCTCTACACCGAAACTTTTCCTTCACTTTCTTAAAGAGCTCTAAGAATTTGTGAAGTTCCTTGAATCCACCTTATGATATAAAAGAACATCCTTTGCACTCCTTCTAAGCCTTAAACGCCTCCCTTTTGATGGTTGAAGAGGTTGAAGAAGGATGAGCTTTGATCTTGCAAGCACTCAATAAGGCCAAAATGAACTCCTTTTGTAGACCAAAAGAAGAGAAATGTGGCTTGAAAAAAAGGCTTCACTATGGTTGAAAGCATGTGTAGGCGATTGGAGAGGCTAAGTCTTCAATTTCATTCTAGGGAATGTTAGAGAGCTATTGTAAGAGTATAGAATTTCTCTCAATTACCTCAAAATTGCAAAAAAAATATAGAGATGGCTATAAAGACAAGGAGAGGCAAAATCACATGTGTGGCCTGAGAAGCTCATGATGGTTACTTGTTTATCACATATGCGTTGTAGAATCCTTCCAAAGGCACAAATAAAAAGAGCTTGGCCTCCTTGTCTTCCACAACTCAAGAAGGAGAGGAGGGAGATGATATTCCCCCTCCATGTAGAATGGGCAACACTTCTCTATGTTGTTCACACCTTAGAGGTCACCATCAGGCATACATCACCTCCTCTTGTCCATTTGTCGATGGGAGGGGGGCCAAAATTTTCTTTCTTGTACTCCTTCCAAGAGATGAGTCACCCCTACAAGTTGATATGGGTGACAAAAAAACTTCTTCTGCTCCAATGAGAGCATAGACATGCATATTGCCACCAAAAGAAGGTGTATGTATAGGACCATATACATCACTATGAACAAGCTGCAATTTTTGAGGAGCCCGAAAAGCTCCTCAAGAGTAGCGCCATAAAGACCAACTTGGTTGGGATACCAATGCAAAAAAGTCTCCATGAGAATGTCTTTTTGAATGAATGAATGCTCATCTCCCAACCAATCCTTATATGTATAGCTTCCCTCAAGGGTTAGTTAAAGTGTGAAAGTGGTTACATGTCCACCGTGTATCTGAGTACTCTAGAGTCCACAAGATTGATTGGTCTATGATGTGTCCCAGTTCACTTGAGCTAACTCAAGTGAACTTCTAGAGGAGCTCTTGGGTAGAATAATCTTCCATGTCTCTCATGGGACTTGAACCCAAGACCTCCTCCTTCTTATCCTTGAGACTTAACCACTAAGCCAAGTGACTTAATTAATTTTATTGTAGAAAATATTAGACTTAACTTAAGCCAAAGCCACTTTATAATACCCTCCAAGGAAGAAGGATGCACAACAATGACTTGGACTGCATTGTGTAGAGCTCACACACATGACAAAAATTCAAGTTCATACTACTTGTCTTATAGAGATCAAAATGAGTGCCCAAACTAGAGTAGCTACAATAGAGACTCATTCTTTTACACAAGTGGTGATATATTCCCATGAACCTTCCATGCTTGCATATTTTTAATGACATAGTCCTACCATTTGGATTGTTGGATCACTTTCAAGTTTTACTTTTTATTTTCTTGTGAAGATTGGGCACACAACCAAATAACTATGTTTTATCTCACAAGTTGCCTTCCACCCATTCAAAACTCACCCTCCCAACTCTCCATCCCCTCCCTCCCTTGTGGGATCTCTTGTATCATCTCTAGTCGAGTTATTCATACCTATCAGTCTCGGGTTGTAGGACATCTTGTATCAATCACATATTCTTGTATCATTTTCCTTACATGGGTGTTCTTGTAATCAGAAGTATATTTCCAAAATCTTGTCTAGTGTAGTCAGAGAGCATAATCTAGTGCTCCCCTGACATTTTGGCAAGTCTATCCACATCAAGTCCCTATCTAGAATGATGGACTCCATATCCATACTCAGAAATATTGAGTCTACTCTGGATTATATATATATAAAACTTCAAGACATTGAATGGAGGTTACGGCAAGGTGATTGCTCAGTTGGAGAATTTTCATCAAACTTCAAAATTGTATTTCAAGGATCCACATATCAAGAAGACTATCTAGTTAAACAGTTTCAAAGTGGGCTCAAAGATGAAATAAAGAGCTGTTTATCCTTTGCATCTCAGTTAGATACTTTACATGAGGCTATCAATCAAGCAATTCAGTGTGAGAATCAGTAGTTAAAAGAAAACCAAGTCCAAGAGTCAGAAGTCTTCAATAATGAAGATACTATTCCTCAAGAATGTGAATCAAGAATCTTTGAAGCCCCAAAAGTCATTACAAGTGATATGCAGTATACATGTTATGAAGATATCAAGAATTTGAAGGATAAGGAGGAGTTCATGTTCAATCAAGGAGGTGTGCTTACTCAATGTTCTCCATCAAAGATCTTGGAAACACCACAACATTCCACTACAAGCTCAAAGGATCTATTGCATGAAGAACCCAAGGAAGCTCAAGTGAGAACCACTCCTTCACTACCTATCAAGATTGAGGATCATGAAGAATTCAAAGTTGTGCATTTATTAGATTCAAGGATCTCTCAAAGAAGATTGGAATGTTTAATTCATTGGAAAGTGTATGACATCATTGATCGTACTTGGGAACTTATAGAATCCAATGAAGTTGAAGCTAGAGAACATGGCCGCTCCTCGTGGAACTCGTCCCTTGAGGGGGAGGTGATGCCATGGACAAGGAAACCATCTTAAACCTTAGATTCTATGTGACTTTCCATATATCATTATTGGCTCAACTAATGCTTCCATCGCATCCGGAATGTGCCAAAACCCCAAGATCAACTATCTATTTGCTGAATTCTGACACCCGATGATCTTGCTTCAAGTTGATGACATCATGATGACATCATGATGACATCATCAAGTCATAACTACCATAGATCACCGCCTTTGAAAACCTATAAAAGGAGGGATTCACCACATTCATTCTCAGTCTTGCCAATACCAATCTTGGGAGCTCAAGGAGTTGCAACCGCCAAGTAAGTACTGTTCAAGTTCTAGTGCTAGTTCTTGTCTTGTTCCTTGTTCCAATCTTGTATAGTCTAGTTCTTGGACATCCCGTTTTGTCCTCTTGTAATCTTGTAGTACAAGATCTTGTCGAGTTCTTTCTTGTATCTAGTTCATCTCCCAGAAGGGAGTTCTTGTAATCGAGATATCTTGCTTCATACTTATGATCCTTGCTTGTGGGATCTCCTGTATCACCTCTAGTCGAGTCATTCATACCTATTAATCCCGGGTTGTGGGACGTCTTGTGTCAATCACATATTCTTGTATCATTTTCCCTACGTGGGTGTTCTTGTAATCAGAAGTATATTTCCAAAATCTTGTCTAGTGTAGTTAGAGAGCATAATCTAGTGCTCCCTTGACACCTAGCTCTCCACTATAGCCCTATTGATCGCACATGTTTTCAATCGGGCTATAGCAGAGAGTTTCCCAATGGAGTGGACACAACACACTATTGTGCCTATCCACAAATCTAGTGACACTTTGGATATAGGGACCTATAGGACTATGATTGGAGATACAATGGCCAATTTATATGGGGCATTTCTTGAGGAAAGCTTAGCTCATATGCAGAGGGTGAGGGCCTCGGAGCACTAGGCCAAGCCATGTTCAGATGGGCTTTCTCCACTATTGACCATATCTTCATCTTGCATTGTCTCATTGATGGGGCAAAGGCAAGGAAGAAGAGGCTTTACTGTTTCTTTGTGGGTTTTTGCTAGGCTTTTGATATGGTCACATGCAAGAGGCTATTTGAGTGCCTATTCTGCCTTGAGATCCCAACAAAGATGATTTGGGCCATTTGCTCTACAAGAAGGTGTCTCGTCAAATCTGATGCCCTAGTAGTCTATCACAGCCCATCACTAGCACCATTGGTATTAAGCAAGGTTTCCTACTCTCCTTGACACTTTTTGTGCTTTAAATTGATGAGATCTCTAACTACATACTACAAGAAGTTGGGGAGTGGAGCAAACTTGGAGGTACCCCAATTCACATTCTATTATATGTTTTTTGGTATTGTTTTGATTTCAGAATCACATGAGGGGCTCCAATGCCATCTTTGAGTTTTGGATGATTTCTATACACATATAGCTTTTACTATGAACCTTGGCAAGACCAACGTCATGATTTTTCACACATCCAGTGCAATGAGCACTACAACCATTTTCATCATAGCAGGAGGGCAGGTCGAGGTGGTTACTTCATATATCTACTTGGGAGTCACTTTCTCCAGCCTGCGAAAACCTTTCACCATGAGGAAGGTAGCTATTGATAGAGTCACCTAATGGTATGCAGCCCTAGCCACACTAGAGCATAGGTGCAACCAAGCACACTTCTAGGAACCCTGCACAAAGGGGTGGATTTTTTATACCCTTGTCAATCCAAACTTGATGTATTCAGCAACAGTATGGGCACCAGGTTTGACCATCAATTAGTGGGCACAAATTGAAAGGCCGCAAGTATGTATGATCGCATGCTTATTCCATAGCAAGTGGACCATGCCACATGAAATCATCCCAGTAGAGATCACTGCACCACCCACGGTCCTCAAGGCTTCAAAATAGTAAGCTTCATTTAGAGGACAAGGGAGATGGCCCACAATAGACTCACTTGTAGAGCATTTGAGGTAGTTGTAGAGTTATCTGAGATTATCTGAGAGTGGATATGATCAAGCATGATACTCACAAGTCAGAAGTTGGTTCATGACACATGGAATAGGTATGGAGTGTCTACCACCTTTTGAGTATGACCCCACCTCACCTTACTCTCACCTCCCCCGCAACGAGAGGAATTTGGTACTAAGAGAGGATCTATGGAGGATCTACATGAGGAGAGTATGGAGATTATCCAATTTAGAGAGGAGGATGTAAAACTATAGAGACCAATTTCTCACCATTTTGTCAGATGGATTCATACAAAGATGATGCTATATGGACATCTATATGCTACACAAATCACGGGTCGTGATTGGTTAGCTAAGGGTGGGATCACACATACTAGAGATCGAGAGTGGGAGACGCAATGTAGTCCCCATGGAAGAGCAGATATGCACACTATGTTAGAGAGGAGGTGGAAAGTGAGGGGCATTTTGTATGTCAATGCAGAGCATACATTGAGATTAGAGACAGATATGAAACTCTATTTATAGGACAACCCACCCTATAAGAGATTATGGAACCTTGAAATTAGAGACAATTAGGATGTTTCCTGACAAAGATACAAAGCCATAGGGACATACTTTTATGCTTGACACACACAGATGTACAAGTAGAGAGGAGACAACTATAGCTCATTGATTTCTTCCAGAGGACCACACTCCCCCTCCACATGATCCCTAGTGAGGAGTGACACTACAAGAGGCTTAGGTGACCCGAGTTAGATGATGACCATGAGCCACAAGCTTCAGAGGAGTGAGGCTACACCATCGCTAGATAGAGGAGATTCAGGCCAGATAGCACTAGGCGACTACGGAGAGACTAGCTCACATGAGAACATATCCTATGGATTTCATATGTGCAACCCTAGCACCAAATCCACCTATGTACAACATCCTCTACCCCCCATGGCCACTAGATGGAGCTAGTAGACAAATGCATTCTCATGTTTGTACTACCCTCAGCATATAGGCATGCATATACCCCTAGAGATAGGGCTCCATCATCAGCACACCATCACCCTTACAACTCATATTTCACCACTCATGTTTCATACCAGATTGCATTAGCTTTTTATGATCTTGTTCTATCTTTCTGAAAACCAAATGACATCCACATCATGTATCTATGCTTTGTTTCATAGGTCCTCTCTCTCTCTCTCTCTCTCTCTCTCTCTCTCTCTCTCTCTCTCTCTCTCTCTCTCTCTCTCTCTCTCTCTCTCTCTCTCTCTCTCTCTCTCTCTCTCTCTCCCTCTCCTTCTCCCCTCCCTCTCCCCCTCCCCCTCTCCCTCCCCCTCCCGCTCTCCCTCCCCATCTCCCTCTCCCTCTCCCTCTCTCTCTATACCTCCATCTCTCTCTATCACCCTCTCTCTCTCTCTCTCTCTCTCTCTCTCTCTCTCTCTCTCTCTCTCTCTCTCTCTCTCTCTCTCTCTCCTCCCTCCCTCCCTCCCTCCCTCCCTCCCTCCCTCCCTCCCTCCCTCCCTCCCTCCCTCCCTCCCTCCCTCCCTCCCTCCCTCCCTCCCTCCCTCCCTCCCTCCCTCCCTCCCTCCCTCCCTCCCTCCCTCCCTCCCTCCCTCCCTCCCTCCCTCCCTCCCTCCCTCCCTCCCTCCCTCCCTCCCTCCCTCCCTCCCTCCCTCCCTCCCTCCCTCCCTCCCTCCCTCCCTCCCTCCCTCCCTCTCTCTCTCTCTCTCTCTCTCTCTCTCTCTCTCTCTCTCTCTCTCTCTCTCTCTCTCTCTCTCTCTCTCTCTCTCTCTCTCTCTCTCTCTCTCTCTCTCTCTCTCTCTCTCTCTCTCTCTCTCTCTCCCTCCCTCTCTCTCTCTCTCTCCCTCTCTCCCTCTCTCCCTCTCTCTCTCTCTCTCTCTCTCTCTCTCTCTCTCTCTCTCTCTCTCTCTCTCTCTCTCTCTCTCTCTCTCTCTCTCTCTCTCTCTCTCTCTCTCTCTCTCTCTCTCTCTCTCTCTCTCTCTCTCTCCCCTCCTCTCTCTCCCTCCCTCCCTCCTCTCTCTCTCTCTCTCTCTCTCTCTCTCTCTCTCTCTCTCTCTCTCTCTCTCTCTCTCTCTCTCTCTCTCTCTCTCTCTCTCCCCCTCTCCCCTCCCCCCTCCCCTCTCTCCCTCTCCCTCTCTCTCGCTCCCTCTCTCTCTCTCTCTCTCTCTCTCTCTCTCTCTCTCTCTCTCTCTGCCCCTCCCTCCCTCCCTCCCCTCTCTCTCTCTCTCTCTCTCTCTCTCTCTCTCTCTCTCTCTCTCTCTCTCTCTCTCTCTCTCTCTCTCTCTCTCTCGCCCCCCCTTCCTCGCTCCCTCCCTCTCCCTCCCTCCCTCCCTCTGTCCCTCCATCCCGAGACATCCTCAACTGCCTTACATGCCCAAGGCCCACAAATGAGGACCCTAGGTGTGTGCAAGAGAAAATGAACATGAAAGAAAATCATTTGCCGAGAAAAAAATTTCTCATATTACTTTCAAAAGAGCTTACAACGGAACAAAGAGTGCTTGATTAGGGTTAATATCATTTTGGTGCACTATTACCCCTTACAATTGTGTGCAATTCAATAGCACAAGGAAAACCATGCAAATTCTAAAAAGGTCTGGATAGAAATATAGCATTATGACATCCTCCCTCATCTTGAAGGGCTTTTTTGTGCTCAATAGGTGGGTTTGGACTTACAAAGTTTTTGGGTAATTACAACTTGGTGTGATACAAAAAATGATGGGAATATTACAATGGGTAGGGGACTTATTAAGCTAAGATGTATGATAAAACTTTCTTACAAGGAACTAATCTAGAACAAATATTTTAGTCGAGACTCAATCTCCATTTGCAAAGGGGCATCAATGGCACTTGAGTAGGAACCTGGGGCCCACACATCCAAGATGCTCATGCAAGATGGCGAACTGTTCGAATTGGTTCTCACCATCTTAGAGTATAGGGACTTGGCCAACTTGAGTAGGATGACATGGAACAGTCTAAAATTGCATGTTATGTGGGAGCTCCATGTCGTATGTGACTTGGTTGTTTTTGTTGCACATATTGACTTAGAGTTTCTCAAATGCAATCTCCTCGGCTTGCCCCAATGAAATTGATCTTTTTGTTTAGTTAGCTCAAGTAATTGTGTAGCTACCTTGTTGAACCCTTGAATGAATCAAGCAAAGAGGGAACTGGGAAAAGCCTACAAATTCCTGCATTTCATTAACTCATGAGGGAGACAGCCATGTGATTACTCCTTCAACATTCTTGGGGTCAACATGCAACCCAAGTTCAAATTTAATGAAGCTCAAAAACTTGTTTGTTAGGGTGAATTCACACTTGCTCACTTTGGCAAAGACATTCATTTGCGGTGATGTTGAAAGAGTCAAAATTGTGATGGTTGTGAGACTCTGCATGGTGTTCTTACGCTCTAATTTTGGGGCAGTGTCCTTAGTACCATGGTTTGTCATGTGAATGCATATCTAAGGGAACTTAACTTATGCAAGGGAGGTGTGAACCTAACACCACTAGTTTGGCTCGGAGAAAAAGGGACTACTTAGGATTTATAGGGGTGGCATGCCCCACTCCGACTGCATTGGGACATGCCTAGCTCCACATGAGTTGGATCTTGCATAACGTGGACCACGTAGTTAGGGTCATGAAACTTTACCTCTAATTGGGATGAATGTGTCGTTTTGCAAGAGAATGAGGATTATGACCACCACGTGCTAGAGAGATGACTCTCCTCCCAACCAAATTCCTCTATATATAGCTCTCTCTAGGGGACTGCCATCTTGGGCAGGTGGATACTAACCATCCATGTGTCATCCATGTAATTGCATGTGCACCAAGTGTTCGACTTAACTGGAGTTAACTCAAGTGGATGCCTCTAGAAGGATCTAGATCTCTTTGAGTAAAATACTCTCTCCATGTACCCCATGGGATTGAACCCAAGACCTCCTCCTTCACACCCTTGAGCTTAACCACTAAGCTAAATGGATCACTTGTTTACAAGAGCGCATGACCTTTTAGTAATTCTAGACTCGAGATCTTTGTTCATACATACAAGTGACCAAACGGTGTCCGATTTCAGATCTCTATGAATTGGTCAAACCCTTAGATCCTAAACTTACTTTATTACATTCTTTCACCCTTGGAAAAATATTTTCATCCTTGAAAATAGAGCTATATAATCACTGTAGGCAACCCCCAAGCCTCATGTTCTAAAACTGGAAGAATCTGGTCATGTTCTAAAACTAGAACAACATGTCTCATCTCTGTGGTTGGATCCCTACCCAAATTATTCAAAAAACTATCTAGATTTTCACTTTTGATAAACTTTTTAAATACAAAGTAGTGAATGAATAATAAAGGTGTATCTAATAACATCCTTGGCCAATTCAGAGTTTCTCGATGTGCATTCTAGGCACAAACATGTGAATTAGGTGGATGCAAATTGGTAGTCCATTTTTGGGTATGATTGGTGCATGGACTTAGTAGAAAAAGTGGGATTCTTATCCCTATCCAATCTTTGAGAACTCTTGATTCACTTGAATTTGATTTGGAAAACTTGAAGTTTGATTGGCTCAGACACCTATCTTGGATGTTTATACAATGGTTTACTCCTAGCCAAAAGTTACTTGATTTTTTTCACCCAAATGGAGGACTACTTTATTCTAATGGGCTAGAAAATCCTACGTAAACTATAGGAAAGGATTAACCATTTACTTTTGATCAAGCATACTATAACTTGACCAAGTCGAATTAAAAATGAAAATTGTCCAACTTAGGACACTTTTCTCAAAGACTTTAGGTTTAAGTTCTTGGGAATTGTCAATCTTATGAGTAATTCCTAATTTCTTTTTTCTAGAGTGGACTAAACCTTAGAAAATCATTTATGCTATAATTTGAAGCAAACTCAAAATAATTCAACTTATACTTATTGTCTTTTGAAGATTGAAAAGGTTCTTGTACGAAACATCTATCTGGGATGTTTAGTTTAGTTACGTGGCTCTAAGCGGCTAACCCTTGGCTTTTGTGAAAAGAAAAAGATACCATATATGAGCCAAATCCAAAAGATTTAGAAAGCACAAAGAAAGAACTAAAACTCTCTACAACCAATTCAAACTTCGAAAGATACGTAAACTTGCGAGGAGTCAATTTTTGGATGACTCAAGACTTTAACTTCTCAAAGATATGTTTCAACAAGGTATTGAAGCACTTTTCCTATCTTTAAGAGAAATAAATTGGATTCTCAAAAAGAATGAGAGCAAATTTAAAACATCATCCAACTACAAGATACTAGTGTGGTATCTAACAATAGTGTGTCGACCCACTGAGGTCATATTGATGAGTTTTTTACTCAAATAATGCTTCACTTGAGACTAAGTTCATGCCTATATTCAATCTTTATGACTTCTTATTGGGAATGCAATTCTTGTGCATATCTTCGAGCCAAAAGATTGAATTTACCAAGTTATACTTAGTCAGTCTTTATCAAGTATTTCTAAATCATTAGCACTTTATCTTGAAGTGTTCCATAATTCAAATAAGAACAAGTATGTGCTTTATTTGAAAAAGAAGATCTTGGAAGTTACTTACTTCATATCTTCCTCTTCCTTGATCTTGAAGTATCTTGAGATCATTTTATTATCCTCCTTGAATTGAAACTTTTTCCTTGAAGTTTCTAATTCCCTTGAGGATCAAATCTAACTTCAAGATTCATTCTAGGACTAAAAGATAATTATCATCCCATGGTCCGATTTCCCATACCATCTTTCCAACATCAATCTAAATATACAATTTGGTGTCCCATGTTGGAGTTCTAGGTCTGTGGAAGCACCCGAACAGCACAAGGAAGAAGAAGAAGCTTGGATCACAACACACAATACCGAATGTATTACCACTAGAACATACAAAGATAAGTGACCTGTTAGGGCAATAGGCGTATATACAATCCGAGGGAAAAAAATCCTAAAGAGGGAAAAAAGTCCCCTGACCGTCCTAGTGTGTTCACACACATCACTACCTAAATATATCAGCAAATCCTCCCTGGGAGTGATGCAGTGAACAAGGAGCTGGCACTCATGTATAAGGAAGTACCAAGCTATGTGGAATCAATCCACAAAAGGAAGTAAGCCCAAAGCTTTGCGAAAAGCTTCAAACTTCTCCCTAGGCAGAGCCTTCATGAAAAGGTCTATAATGTTCTCCTGCATGGGCACATATGCCAAGCTAATCTCTCCAGCAGAGAACCCCTCCCTCACATAATGATAATGCACCTCAATCTACTTAGTGTGAGCATGGAACACAGGGTTCCTTGCAACTACACACACTCAACAATCACTATGAAAGCTGCCCTATACTCAGCCATACAACTGGAAGTGGTCACAATAGGCTGCTTCTTGCTCAACCAAGATATACATGAGCTACCGAGCATGAAGTAAAAGCCACTAGTGGACACACGAGTGCCATGGCGACCAACCCATTTAGAGTTAGAAAAAGCATGTAAATCTGGCGGTAGTGATCCCCCTTTGGGATAAACAATCCAAGTAGCTAGGTACCACTCAACTAGCAAAAGATGTGCTTAATTGCCTATCAATGCTTGACACGTGGGCAATGCATAAATCTGCTCATTTGTGAGACAACAAAGTGAATATCTGGCCCAGTAATGCATAAGTAAATCAAGCATCCAACAGCTTGGTGATAGAGAATGGCATCAAATACATCTCCAGCATCATGAAGACTCAATCGTTAACTTGTCTCCATAAGAGTGGCAATAGGTTTACAGTCTTCAAGGACAAAAAACTGCAATCATGTGTCAATATATTTCGTTTGACACAAGGCCATTCCACCATCAACTTGCATAAACTGAATGCCCGAATAATGATGCAAATGCTCCGAATTAGACATCTCAAATGAGGCATGAAAATCAGCCTTAAATTCAGCAATATGCTCCTCATGAGGATCACTGAGCAGCATGTCATCAACATACACAACAATGATCAGAAGCACATCATTAACATGCTTAAGATATAAGGTGCTCTCAGTTGGCCTGTTCTCAAAACCATGTGCAATCAGATAGGCATGTATCTTTTCATACTAAGCATGTGGTGCTTGCTTTAAACCATATAATGCCTTCTTTAACCTGCACACCTAGTTTTCATGCCCTTTCTGCACAAATCCACGGTGCTAAAAAACATACACTTCTTCATGAAAGTTACCATTCAGAAATGCATTTTTAATGTCCAACTGATGTACATTCCAACCATGATAAGCTGCAAGTGCACAGACGCTACGAACAATAGTCATTCGACATGTAGATGCAAAGGCCTCATCAAAATCAATGCCTCTTTCCTATGCATAACCCTTTGCAACAAGCCTAGTGTTACACCTGTCAACTGTTCCATCAGGGTTATGCTTCAGCTTGAATACCCACTTAGTGCCAATGGCCTTCTTGCCAGGAGGCAAGTCACATAAAGACTAGATATCATTTGTTGATATGTTTAGGTAGTGATGTGTGTGAACACACTAGGACCACTGGGGCATTTTTTTCCCTTTTTAGGAGGTTTTTGGCCCCCGGCTTGTATATACACCTATTGCCCTAATGGGCTACTTATTTTTGTACAATCTAGTGGTAATACATTCAGTATTGTGTGTTGTGCTCCAAGCTTCTTCTTCTTCCTTGTGTTGTTCATGTGCTTCCACAGACGTCTAACTCCAACAATTGGTATCAGAGCAGGTTGCTGCTTCATCTAGGGTGTCATCTACACCTCTCTGGTTGCAATTTTGGAATCGCACAAAATTTGGTGAGCATACTCAACCTGTTTCAGAGATCAAAACTACTTCGCTTTCTGGTGCCAAAATCACGTTCTGAGCTCGTTTCGGTCTTCGAATGCACTATCACAATGCCTGTGAAGGCTGTTTCATCTTTTTGTGCCAAATATATATACAGGTCTTGGTTCACCAGTATAAGCATCTTGAAGTCTGCTATAGATTTAGCAAAACTCATCAGGGTAGTTCTGCTCAACTTTTTTCGGATACAGTCATTTTTTTGCATCAAGGTATTTTAGTCAATGGCCATGGTTGAAAGTAGTGATGTATTTCGTATGTTGGTTGTTGAGGATAAGTTGGATGGTATGAATTACCCATTGTGGGCTTATATGATGCATCATGTATTGGTTGCAAAAGGACTATGAAATATTGTGTAGCGTGTTAAAAGACATCATGTTACACCTACGAATAAAGATACTACAAATACAGGTACTGGAGCTGATGGAGATGGTGTCAAAGATGGTGATATTCTACAGATTCCTGTTCGTGCTACAATTTCTGCTGCACCTACTGTAGAGTAAATCCATTGGGATGGCAGGGATGCTCAAGCACATGCATTGATAGCCTTGTCTATCAAACATGCCATTATTCCTCACATTCGCTCTTACAGGACAGCTAAGGATGCTTGGGATACACTTATCACATTGTACCAAGCTAGGAATGAGGCTCGTGTTGCTTACCTCCAAAAACAATTGGAGAGTGAGCATATGAATGAAGGTGATTCTATGGACATTTTTTTGACAAAGATCAAGGATTTGAAGGAACAAATGATTTTTGTGTATGAATTTATAGCAAATAGCTCACTTGTGCAGACCGTTCTGAATGGTCTTCCTAACTCATATCAGAGTTTTCTTCTACTCTTCATTTGATGATGAAAGGAAATCCAAATGCCCTATCATTTGAAGAGTTAGTTTCTGTTCTGTTGTATGAATATCACTCTAGGCAGAACAAGTCCATTATGCATGTTGTAGATCAAGCTTTCCTGGCTAGTCAGAAGGGCAAAGGAAAATGGTGCTCTTCTACTAGTAAGCAGACATCTACAAATGCTCCACATTCAAAGAAAGAAAACAAAGATGAGAAAAATTTAGAAAAGCAAAAGTTTTTTTGCAAATAGTACTGTAAAGAAAATGATCATGTCATTAAGAGCTGTCCAAAATTGGCTGCTAAAGAGGCAAAGAAGAAAGCGGCCACAATGCTTGTTGCTGAGGCCTTTACACCAAAAATAGATTCTGCTAATCTTGTGCAGAATGAAGAATGGGTGTTTACTACTGTTTGCAGTTTCGACCCATCTTCTTATGAGTAGTGTATGTTTGCAATAGACTCAGATGTTTGGTATTTTGATAGTGGGGCAACCAAACATATTACCAACAACTCCTCTTATCCTCTCATGGAAGTTGGTAAGATCATTCTGACTACTCTTGATGGTAGTTCTTTCACTTTGTCAGATGCTTTATTTGTCACGAGGAAGGAGATAAGGAAGAGAGCTCACACACTCACTCTCACTCTCAAGGAGAAGTACACATACAAATTGAGACAGGGAAGAATGACCTTCTTCTTCTTCTTCTATTACATAAAAGGAATGTACAAGAATGACCTAAAAAAACGAATACAACAAGTGCAATATATAAAGACCAGTACATAAGGAAAAACCTAATGTCTGTGAATGAGTGAGCTGGCAAGAAACAAATGTGCCATCACTCTCGGTAGATAAATCTAATAAAGCTCAATGAAGTATCCCTGACAGATACCGGCATGACCACTATACATGTTAGAGAAACGAAAAACTGGTACGTGTCATCCTGGATCATCACATGTTGAGCTTGATATCTCAACACTCCCCCTCAAGCTCAACGCCATATCCTGTAATCCAAGCATCTTCCGAAACTTCTTCAACTTCTCAGCTCCAAGTGCTTTGGTGAAAATATCAGCAACCTGCTCATCTGTTCTCACATAAACAAGATCAATATCACCTACTAATACCTTCTCTCTGATGAAGTGATAATGTACCTTGATATGCTTTGTTCTAGCATGGAAAAGAGGGTTCCGTGCTAACTGTATGCTGCTAAGATTATCACAATAGATAGTGATAGGCTTTTGCACTTCCACACCTAAATCTGAAAGTAACATCTCCAGCCATGATATCTCACATGCTGCCATTGCAGCACCTCTATACTCAGCCTCTGTACTCGACAAAGCAACAGTGGGTTGCTTCTTACTGCTCCATGTAATAGTTGCACCTCCAAGTGAGAAAAGAAAGCCACTAGTAGATCTTCTATCTGGAGTACTACCAACCCAATCTGCATCGGTGTATCCATGAACCAGCAAGTCTACACCAGCTTCATAAAACAATGCATAATCCAAAGTAGCACTCACATAACGTAGAGTGCGCCTTAGAGCATCCAAATGTGGCTTCCTAGGAACCTGCATAAACTGACTTTCAAGTCCAACAGTGTAGCTTAAATCAGGCCTTGTAATTGTAAGATATATAAGACTTCCCACAATTTTCTTGTATATAGTAGCATTTTCCAATGCTTCACCTGATGTAGTATCCAATTTCAAATTCTGATCTAAAGGCATAGAAATTGGCTTACAATTAGCCATACCGTACTTTTGCAGCTGTGACATCCATATACCGGTTTTTGTATGTATAAACTCAATGCACAAGAAATAGTGTAGCACACCAAGATCTTTCACCATCACCACCTACAATCAGGTGGTGATGGTGAAAGATCTTGGTGTGCATAAGAAGTTTCTTTACCTCTTTGATGCTTTCTTCATTATCACCACCTACAATCAGGTCATCAACATAAATAACCACAATAGTGATGCCATCATCAGCCTTCCTTGCATATAGTGAGTGATCTGCATCACACATAGAAAACCCAATGCTGGTTAAGTAATCAGCAATCCTTGCATGCCATGCACGTGGAGCCTGCTTTAGCCCATACAAAGCCTTTTGCAACCTGCAAACATATTCTGGATGCTTTGAATCTTCATATCCTTGTGGTTGGTCCATATATACTTCTTCCTGTAGCTCACCATGTAGGAAAGCATTCTTCACATCCATCTGATGCAAAGTCCATCCTTTTGCTGTAGCTAATGCAACAAGTGTCCTAACAGTAGACATTTTAGCTACAGGGTTGAATGTTTCCTCATAATCAATGCCATATGTCTGTGCATATCCTTTAGCTACCAATCGTGCTTTATACCTGCTTATGCTACCATCAGCATTATGCTTTACCTTGTAAACCCATTTACAGCCTATGGGTTTCTTTCCTTGCGGCAATGGAACCAGCTTCCATGTATCATTTCCATAAAGTGCAACCATCTCCTCATCCATAGCTTTTTCCCAATCTGCATTACCAATAGCACCTTCAAAACAAGAAGGTTCAGCATCTTGTATTACCTTTGTCATGTAGGCACAATGGCGAGCCATGTAACTATCATATGTCAATCGTTGCATTGAATTACGCATCCTCCCATATCTTCTTGGTCATGGGTCACTTCTCCTTCATGAAATATATCCATACTTTGCGTGTATGGTCATCAATTAAAGTAACATAAAACCTGCAACCACCCATAGATGTGGTCTTTGCTGGACCCCAAACATCTGTATGTACTACTTCTAGTACATTCTCACTAACATGCTTGTCATGTGGAAATGATGCTCTTGACTGTTTTCCAAATTGACATGCTGCACATACCTTTTGCATTTCTGCAACTTTGAAATTTGGTAGTCCATGGACAATCTCCTTTGACTGCATCAGTTTCAGCCTTTGCAAGTTTGCATGTCCAATCTGTTTGTGCCATATCTCTATATCTGCAATAACTCCTGCACCTTTTGCAAACATGGCTGCATTCATTTCAGGAATCTTCACATTTAAGGTGAACATCCTACCCACTTTCTTTCCTTTGGCAACCAACCGTCCATCCTGCTTGTACTCTTCTACATATAATCCATCAGCATTGAACCTGACTTGTTATTCCTGGTCAACCATTTGTCCAACAGAAACCAGATTCTTTGTTATATTTGGAACATGCAGCACATCACGAGATGTTTTACCTTTCCGTCCTCCATAGACAATGCTATGTTTCCTATATGCTCAATAGGATGCGATGTATCATCACTTGTTTCAACATATCCAGGAACTGACATTTTCTACAAACTACTAAACCATTCTGCATGATTGGTCATGTGATTTGAAGCACCTGAATCAACATATCAGACATTATCATTCGATTTTGAAACACTTGCAGACATCGTATTCATCATGTGATGTTGAACCATAAACAGCTTCTCAAAATCATCTGCACTTGTGGATGCATAGTTGTTTTGCTGCCTTCTATTATTTTGATTCTTCAACCTGCAATCACGTTCAAAGTGTCCAGGTTTACCACAATTCTAGCATCCTTTACTATCATTACCTGAATCATTTCTTTGGAAATTTCTGCGACCTCTTTGACTCCCCCTGCCTCGAAACTGTCCTCTTTCTCCTGCATGATTCTGTTGTTGACCTTGGTCTTGGTTATTGTTTCCTCTTCCACTTCCAAAATCTCTACCTCTGCCTCTTCCTCTGCCAGAGTAGAATACCTACTCAGAACTGGGCTTTCCTTGGGAGTTTGAATCCTTACCAAGATTCTTTTCTTCAATAATCAGCATAAATACCAAATCAGCAAAATTCGGAATATTTTCCCTAGTCTGTATAGAAGTTCTGAACTGTGCATATGCAGCTTCTAAACCACGAAGGCACACTTCCACCTTATCATCATCATCTACATTCACGCCAATAGATGCAAGTGACTCACATATGCTTTTGATTTTTAGAGTGTAGTCACTTACCGACATGCTCTTTTTCTCCAATGTATGCAACTCGTTCTTGAGTTGCAATTTCCGTGCCTTTGTATTGGTCTCGTACAAAGTGACCAAACTGTTCCAAGCCTCTTTTGGAGTCTTGGCATCCTGTATGTGTCCAATCATGCTATCCTGTATGCTAACAGATAGCCAATACATTACCTTTTGTGCTCCTTGATTCCATTCCTCATATGCTCTTAACTCTTCTGCACTCCGATTCCTTTCTGGTAACTACGGAGCATTTTCATTCTCTCCTTCGATGTACTTCCAGTAGCCTTTTCCCATCAAGAAATTCATCATTCTGAATCTCCAAGCATGGAAGTTGTTCTTCTCCAGCTTATCGCTCATAAGCTGACTCATTCCATCTGCGTTTGCCATTTCTGCAACAATTCACAACACCACAACACACTACAAGCAGCACTTCTGCTTGAACATTGTCGCACTATGACGTGATAGTTTGATCTCAGAAAAACACAGTTTTTGTGTATCAACAGTACACGAAATTGCTTGAAATTCTGGATTTGGAATATATGAGTGTCGTCGAACACAATGCAAGTTACAGTTTCTGAAACTGACCTGGTTTTTCTATGGGCCCCACCTTGCGGGCTCGAAACGGAGGTCTTCTACCTTCATGCTGATTTTCATAGCAAACGGAGGCCGTTTGTGAAATCGCATTTTCTCCACGCCTTGCCGCACAGTCTTCACCGTCGCCTTCTCCACGAACTTTCTACAGCCACGCTGGCTCTGATACCATGTCACGAGGAAGGAGATAAGGAAGAGAGCTCACACAGTCACTCTCACTCTCAAGGATAAGCACACACACAAATTGAGACAGGGAAGAATGACCTTCTTCTTCTTCTTCTATTACATAAAAGGAATGTACAAGAATGACCTAAAAACAAGAATACAACAAGTGCAATATATAAAGACCAGTACATAAGGAAAAACCTAATGTCCGTGAATGAGTGAGCTGGCAAGAAACAAATGTGCCATCACTCTCAGTAGATAAATCTAATAAAGCTCAATGAAGTATCCCTGACATATACCGGTGTGACCACTATACATGTCAGAGAAACGAAAAACTGGTACGTGTCATCCTGGATCATCACATGTTGAGCTTGATATCTCAACATTATTTGCGCCAAGGATGAAGAAGAATCTGTTATCAGTTTGGGCTTTAGCCAAGATTGTCTTGGTTGTGAAAGTTGTTTGTACAGTTCATGATCTATCAAATGACTATGTGATTATTGCTTTTGGCACTTTATTTTGTGGGCTATATAAGCTCATAGACTATGGAAGATCTATGAATGATTTAGCATGTGCAGTTCATGATTTGTAGGCTATGTCAGATGCAAAGCTTTGGCATGCATGCTTTGGTCATCTGAATTTTGCTAGTTTACTATGCCTGCAGAAATCACAAATGGTCTCATCTTTGCCCAAACTTGAGGCACCTGGAAAACATGTCTCTAAAGCTGTATTTTGGGCAAGATGCAATGTTCCTCCTTTCCAAAAGATGGTTCAATTAGGGCTACTAAAAAATTGTAGCTTGTACAAAGTAATGTCTGTGGTCCTATGCAAACACCTTCTTTTGGAAACTATCTTTACTTCATGACTTTCATTGATGATTTTTCCACGCTTGCATGGGTATATCCAATCAAAGCAAAGTCCGAAGTGTTTATGTGCTTCAAACAGTTTTTGGTTTTGGTCAAAAATCTGTTAGCATGTAAAATGGGCACCCTCCGTTCTCATCGAGGGGGGGAATATTTTTCTTCTAACTTTAATGCATTTCTGGATGAACATGGGATAAAACATCAATGTATAGTACCATATACACCTCAAAAGAATGTAGTTGTTAAGCGGAAGAACATGTCACTCATGGAAATGGTGAGGTGTATGGTCAAGAATCAAACTTTACCACATAGTTTCTGGCTTGAGGCTATCATGTGTGCAGCATATGTACTTAACAGGTGTCCCACTAAAGCACTGCAGTCTATCACTTCATATGAGGCTTGGCATGGTCGCAAGCCATCTATTGCTCATCTACATATTTTTGATCGTCTGGCATATGCATTAGTGCCTGAACAACATCGTAGGAAATTGGATGATAAAGAAGTAAAATTTATTTTTGTTGGGTATAGTTCTAAAAGCAAAGGCTATCGTCTGTATCATCCACAGAATAAAAACATTTTGGTTAGTCGTGATGTTGTTTTTGTTGAAGATGCTATTCAGCCTTTACTTTCATGTACGAAGGAGACATCTGTTAGCTCCATACACACGTATGATACTTTGTTTCCTCTTTTTATAGGTGGACAATCTAGTTCTGGTCTTAATAAGGCAACTTCTCAACCATTGTAAGTTTCATGTGATGATGCAGATCATTCTATTTCTGATGCAGATTTACATGATGCACTTGTTGATGACAGAGCTGATATTGAGGAGGCAAAAAATATGCCAAAATGGCTAGTGTAGACTTTGCGCGACAACAAATTAGATGCACCTCTATCATATCGTACTCGTTCAGGCTCTCATTGTTCCTCTTTTGCATCATATTGCTATGTTATGGCTGCATCTAGTCTCTGTGATGAGATTGAGCCTGTTTCATTTGATGAAGCACAAAATTATGAACATTGGATGGTTACAATGCCATCTAAATATGATTCTATCAGGAAAATGGAACTTGGTCTTTATGTGACTTGCCTCTTGGAAAGAAGGCCATTGGCACTAAGTGGGTATACAAGCTAAAGTGTAAACCTGATGGAATAGTTGACATCTATAAGGCTAGGCTTGTTGCAAAGGGTTATGCACGGGAAAGAGGCATTGATTTTGATGAAACCTTTGCACCTACTTGCCGAATGACTATTGTTCATAGCATCTCTGCACTTGCAGCTCATCATGGTTGGAATGTACATCAGTTGGACATTAAAACAACATTTTTGAATGATGACTTGCATGAAAAGTTGTATGCTTTTTAGCCCTATGGCTATGTGTAGAAAGGGCATGAAAACTAGGTGTGCAAGTTAAAGAAGGCATTATATGGTTTAAAGAAAGGACCACATGTATTGGTCCAATTAAACCCAAGCCCACATACTTGGTTAATTAGCTTATGCTTGATTTATTGGCATAACTTATGCAAGGCTTCATATCATGAATCTCTTGTAAAAAACTCTTCACATTTATCCTTGTAAAAGTGGATTACATCCACGTGGATTTAGGAAGCTCTAAAATCATGAATAATTTAGTTGTTGAGTGATGAGGGAATCTATCCTACACTTTAGGATTCACCTTTTAGGTAGAAGTTTGAATTTGAATTGAAACTTTGGCTCCAAGCATGACTATAAGAAGAGGATCATGAAGACCCGTGTGTATCTCAAGTTGACGAGATCATTTTGAAGAACATTCATTGTGAGTGAGAGCTTATCTCATAGCTCATTCACCTCTCACACATTGAGCAATGTATGATTGCCAATGACATTGTACTTATACATGTTTTAATACATATATGATCATTACATTCTCATTTCACTTCTCTGTTATAACTCCATCAAAATAGTGAACTTCTCATAGCTTGTTCTCAGTGTGTAGTTAATCATTTGCCATGATCTAAAGCATGTTAGCTTCAGCATATTGTCTATTATACACCAACAAAATTTCATTAGAATTGCTTCTCGAGATCATGAGATATCAATATATCATGGCTCACTGGTCTGGTGACTATTGCAACCCATGAATGTCGAGATGGAGCTATGATTTACTAAACATCTTTCTCTGCATGTAGTCCATCATTTTTTATGAAATCACTCATGATCGATAGCTTACTAAGTTAATTAGAGTTCCCCAAAAGGAATTAAATCAATTGCTACTATGCTCAGAGAATTGTTCAAAACTATGAATAGGTGTAAGAACAAAAATAGCAAGTTTTTGTTCTTGGATTAACCTCCTACCTATCTATTTTGATCTATCAATTAGTGGATCATCTTTCAAGCAACATACATGATTATTTGTGTTCATTAGCATGCTAAAGAGGCCCACTACACTCTCCAGCCATCATTCTTAGCAGGTGGGAAGCAAGATCTAGCAACATCACTTCATCTCTTGTGACTATCCACCATCTCCTCCAATAGTGGTATCAGAGCAACAACAAGCAAGATGGGAGATGGACTTCCATCCTTCATTGACAAATTGGACAAGAACAACTATTCAGCATGGTCACTTAGGATGCAAGCCTACCTTCAAGGGAGAAGTCTATATGGATACATCTCAGGAGATGAATAGATTCCAATCTTTAGGAGCAAGCAACAAACTACAAGGGAGGAGCAAGAAATGTTGACCACATGGTGTGCAAAGGATGCTCTTGCCAGGTCATATCTACTAAACTCAATCTCTGATTTCTTGTTACCACATGCTAGAAATTGCAAGACCTCCCAAGAGACTTGGGAAGTGCTTTCAACATATTTCTCATCAAATACAAGAGCTAGGAAAAATTAGTTGTGGATGGAATTTACAACTCTGAAGAAACAACCAAAGCAAGGAGTGGCTGATTATGTAACCAAGATGAAAGATGTGGCTGAGCAACTTGCAAGCATTGGAGAGGAGATAGAATAAGAACACATAGTGAGGCAGATCATTAATGGAATCAAGGATGATGACAAGTGGGAGTCCTTCACCACAACAATGTACCTCTACATGGATATGCAAACACCTCACCTCAACACCTTGATGGGGAAACTCTTCACCCATGAGATAAAGCTAAATAGAAATGGTGAAAACTCTAGAGGTAACCAATCTTCTGTCCTTTATACAGATAAGAATAAAGCTAAGGATAAAGGTAAAAGTAAGAAGCATGAAGAAGAGGCTATTACCTCTCAAGCTGATTATGCAAGAAGAGGAAGATGTGCTAGAGGAAGGGGCAGAGGAGGAAAGCAAGGCAGGGGGAGACCCTACAACAATACACCTTGCAACATTTGTGGTCTAAACAACCACACCACAAAAGAAAGTTTCAAGAATACTAGGAATCAAAGGGGAAGAGGCTTCCATAGAGGTAGCTATGGGCAACCAAGAGGCAAGTACAACAATGGTGGAGGCAACTACAACCATAACTACAATCAAAGTTACAACAACAACAATTATCAAGGAGGTTTTAGAGGAAGACGAGACTACAACAACTGTACTAAAGACCAAGAAGACTCATTACTCATCATGAACATGACATCCAAGCAAGGTGAAGATGATGAGCATCTTTCCTACATTGATTCAGGTTGTTCGAATCATGTGGCTGGAAATGTAGCTCTATTATCTGATCTTGAAGAACCGAAAGGGAAGCATGAAGTACAAATAGGTGATGATACTAAAAATTAAGTCAAGCAAATTGAAAATGTCAAAACATCTGATGGTAGCATGAACCTTTTGAGTAAAGTTATGTATGTGCCAACTATAACCAAAAACCTAATTAGTGTTGGGCAGATTGTTGAGAAAGGTTTACAGGTCAAATTCAATAAGCATGGAGCATATGTGGAAGACCCCCAACAAGGCTTCAAGAGGATTGCTAAAGGTGAGAAGTCTGGTAGATTATTCACATTTGAGATTGAAGACACAAGGAACATAACACTATTCAATTATAGAGATCGAACCTTATCTGAGTTAGAAATATGGCACAAAAGGCTAGGACACATAGGAGAAAGAACTCTAAAGCAAATGTGTAGGGACCAAAGTGTGCTTGGCATTCCCAATGTGACCAAACAACATATGATATAAAAATGGGGAACATGCCAATTTGGCAAAGCTCACAGGCAACCATTCAACAGGAAAGGATACATTCATGAAGACTATTTGGAGCTTGTACATGCTGATGTGTGGGGTCCTAGCAAAGATCCATCCATCTCAGGTTCAAGGTACTATTTCATTTATTGATGATTACAGTAGACGGACAATCCTTTATTTCATGAAGCATAAGGATGAGGTATTTACATGTCTCAAGAAGTACTTGACACTAGTTGAAAACCAAACAGGAAGGAGCTTGAAGAAGATCATGTCTGATGGAGGTAGTGAGTATTTTTCACATGCATTTGATTCATTTCTATAGGACAGAGGCATAAAGAGGGAAGTAACAACAAGATACACTCCTGAATTGAATGGAGTGGCAGAGAGAAGGAACAGGTTAATTCTTGAAGCTGATAGGTCTATGTTAAATGAGAAGAAGCTACCTAATTACCTATGGGTAGAGGTTGTTTCCACAGCCACCTACTTGTTCAACAGGCTTCCATCCAAATCATTGGATGGTATGACACCCCTACGAAACATGGAATGGTAGGAGACCCTCATTGGACTATTGCAAAATATTTGGGTGCATTTCTTATGCACAGATCCCCTCACAAATAAGAGGAAAGCTTGACCCTAAAGATGAGAAATGTATATTTATTGGGTATGATCAGAACCAAAAGGGGTATAGGCTGTACAATCCCACTAACAAAGCATCTATAGTTAGTAGGGATGTTGTAAATAATTCATGGTTTGAAGATGATTGTAGGAAAGTCAAGTTATGATTTGGAAAATGATTTTCCAACCCTCACTCAAGAAGATCAACACTTAGCAGAAGATGTCAACTCAGAGGATGAAGAACAGATTGACCTCAAGGCTTGGAAGTCAAGAGGCATGATCAAACTCAAGCAATTAGAAGACATAATAGAGTCTTCAAATCAAGCACTAAGGAGATCACAAAGAGAAAGCAAGAAGCCCATAAAGGTATGGATATGATACATCTTTAGTCACCAAGCACTCTATGTATATCGCTAAAGACTCTATGAAAGAGGATCCTTCTTCATTCGAAGAGGCTAGGAAGAAGAAACAATGGAGAGAAGCTATGCAGGAAGAAGTGGAAGCACTACAAGAAAATCATACTTGGAATCTAGTTCCCAAGAATCCAGGCATGAAGGTCATTGGATCTAGGTGGATATACAAAATCAAAAAGATCTCAGATGATTCTATGAACAGGTACAAGGCAAGGTTAGTGGCAAAAGGATTTGCCCAAACACATGGAGTGGACTATGAAGAAGCATTTTCACCTGTGGCAAAGATGCCAACAATTAGGGTTTTGGTAAGTGTTGATGCCTTTAGAAATTGGAATCTATATCAGTTAGATGTCAAGAATGCATTCTTAAATGGATGGATATGAGAAGAAGTACACATGGCACAACCACCAAGTTCTGAAGATGAAGATAAAATAGGTTATGTGTGCAATCTTAGGAAATCACTCTATGGTCTCAAGCAAGCTCCTAGAGCTTGGAACCATAGACTTGTTACCTATTTGTAGGACCAAGGCTTTGTGGCAAGCTAGGCAGATTCTTATTTGTTTGTTAAGAAGAACTAATCAAAAGTTATCTACTTATGTGTCTATGTACATGAAATCATTATTACAGGAAATGATGCTAATGGCATCAAGGAGGTCAAGGCTCAATTAATCAAGGAATTTAAAATCAGTGATCTTGGTCTATTAACCAACTTTCTTGGCTTAGAACTTGTGTATACAGATTTTGGTATATTTATCACTCAAAGGAAGTACATACATGATATGTTGGTAAAGTTTAAGATGGAGAACACTAAAAATATAGGTACTCCTATGGAACTCAACCATAAACTGAGTTCTCATGAAGGTGAATTACTTGATGCTGTTATAGGTTATCAACAACTTATGGGAAGACTAAAGTATGCTACTCTAACAAGAGTAGACATTGCCTATGGAGTGAGTACATTGAGTCGGTTTATGCATGCACGAAGGAAGCCTCATATGGAAGCTACAAAGAGGGTGCTTAAGTATCTAAAGGGTACAATGAATGAAGGGTTGTTCTATCCCTTCACCTCTGACATAGGTATAAAGATGTATTTTGATGCAGATTGGGCTTGTTCCAAGGATGATAGGAGGAGCACTTCAGGGTACCTATCCTTTGCAGGTTCAAAGCTTATATCTTGGTCATCTAACAAGCAACCAACCGTGACCTTATCTTCCATAGAAGCAAAATATAGAGGTTTGACAAATGCAACTCAAGAAGCTATGTGGCTCAATCACTATATGCAGATTTGGAGATACATTCCTACACTCCAATAATCTTATGAGACAACACTAGTTCACTTCATTTGGTTGCTAATCCTGTATATCATGCAAGGACTAAGCACATTGAAGTGCACTATCATTCTGTAAGGGAGAAACTACTTAGCAAGGATATTCAACTATCTTATGTATCAACTCATTTACAATGTGCAGATATACTCATAAAGTCATTGGATGGGACAAAGATGAACATGTTCAAATTGATGATTGGTTTGCAAGAAATCAAGGAGCAATGAAGACCAAGCATGTTAGGCTTGAGGGAGAGCTGTTGGTGCAATTACACCCAAGCCCACACTCTTGGTTATTTAGCTTATGCTTGATTTATAGGCATAACTTATCGAAGGCTTCATATGATGAATCTCTTGTAAAAAACTCTTCACATTTATCCTTGTAAAAGTGATTACATCCACGTGGAGTTAGGAAGCTCTAAAGTCATGAATCATTTGGTTTTTGAGTGATGAGGGAATCTATCCTACACTTTAGGATTCACCTTTTAGGTAGAAGTTTGAATTTGAATTCAAACTTTGGCTTCAAGCATGACTATAAGAAGAGGATCATGAAGATCCGCATGTATCTTGAGTTGAGGAGATCATTTTGAAGAACATTCATTGTGAAGTGAGAGCTTATTTCATAACTCATTCACCTCTCACACATTGAGCAATGTATGATTGCCAATGAGATTGTACTTGCAAGTATAGTGACCAAAATAGAAAGTTTTTGGTACAAGGTCAATGTCAATGTTATCTATTTTGATCCAATGATTTGAGAATCATCTTCCAAAGAACTTAGGTGATTAGTTGCACTTCCTGGAAAGCTCAAGGGGTCTACTCTGGACTCCTCAACTCAACTTTGGCTGGTATGAAGCAAGAATTTGCAGCACCATCTCATCTCTAGAAGGTGTCCACCATATCCAACAATGTTTACTTGTTTCTTCACTCGAGTAGTTTCAATGTTGATTTTAACATCCATTGGTGTACATATAGAGAAGACTTGGATAGATTTTAGAAAGGAATTACATAAGCCCTTCTATCTAGAAGACTTTAGGCAGCATACTAGAGAGGTTTTTTTCTGATGGGTTCATTCCCCAAAACCCACTACATCTTTGACACATCTATTGAATGAGTTCTTGAGGAGGTATGCTTAGCTAGTGATTTCATTTCTCAAAATTTTAAGTCCTGAAGATACGACTGAAGTTGAGAGAGGGATTGAGGAGGCTGGGAAGAGATTTGGGCTGAATGAAAATTGGGCAATTATTAGAACAAAAGTGGAGGAACTTGGCCACATGAGGCAATGATAGGTCCTACTTTATGATATTCTAGTACAAATTGCTCCATTATAGCCAAGGGAGACACCTATTCTAGTAGGTTCTGTTAAAAAGGAACTTCCGTCATGTCCACTTTTAATCTCTTTTCGGGTTCTTGGGGATGGTAGGGGTCTGACAATGCAGAGGCCCTTTACTTAATTTTCCCAATTAACCAATTAACCAAACAGTAAGTATACGTCCAGGCATTAACTTATGTTACACAGTTGCAATTCTTTGATTACGGTTATCCTCACACCGTAGGTTATCGTGCAAATTATCAGCCACACAGTCGTTTAAACTTATTGATGTTAAGACAACGTTACTGTGTTAGTAATAAATTACGGCAATTCAATAAGAACAGACTTAATAGTATTCCAAATATCTACAAACTCTGCACCACTACGTCTCCAGCGTAGTCGCAATCGCCCAGACAGACAGTCTGGCGATCCCCGTCTCCTCTTCCACCGGAGAACGCCATAATGTCTCTTCATTAATGGGTAAAAGGGTTACATCACTTCGCTACGCCCTTTTGGTGCGTGCGGTATATGAAAATATAAGATTACATTATGCCAATCCGGCGGCCTAACACTGGCATGCATGGTGGACTCAAACCCGCAAAGAAAATAATCATTAAGACTCATCTACAATGCCTTGTATATACATAGTTTGGGCTAATTTAAAGGTTCTAGTGATTTTCTGTTTTAATGAATCCAGCATCAGCTTTAAGGTTTTCGGCTCCACCAACTGTGCGTCAGTTTGTACTGAACTCGCCGCAATGACTTGACTCATCAAAAGATCTGCCTGTGTCTGCAAAAATGCTTCTTGTAAGTAAAATTCATTGGCTAAGACAACATCTCTCTACTGCTTCGTATCCGCAATCTGAGCATCAATCCACGATAATCTTTCTGCTTGAAATCCTAGCTGCTTTTCTCTGCGTTCCAGCTCGTGAGATTGATATTGAATTGTTTTATAATAGGCATCCCTTTCTTTCATGATTCCTGCTAAATCTTTCTTAAGTTGAATTGTCAGATCCGTTTGTGCTTTTAAGGCACAATTCGCCTGAAAAAGATCGACAGATGCGGCCTGTAATTTTGCAGTAGTCTGCTTAGCCAAAGTAGCCATTTCTTGTCCTTTTTGCACGACCTCATCCAACTCAACGCGAGTTTCTTCCAGCAAATTGCCGAGAGCAACCCGAGCATCATCCTTGTCCTACACCAATTGTTTTAGCAGGTTGATCTCTTCATCACGAGTAGATAAAAGAGCATCCTTTTCATTCAACTCAGCAAGAGCAGCATCTCGTTCGGCAATCAAGGTGTCCTGCTCTACAATCCTTGTTTGAAGTTGTTGAAGCTGCACATGCAGGGCACGGTTCTCTGCCTTGACCGCATTAGCTTCTTCCTGCAACGTAGCAATATCTGCCTCTAATAAATCAACTTTGCCTTGCAGATCCTGTCTGATATTTTCGGTTGCCAGCTTCATTTGAAGAGGTAACTGCTGAGAGAATTGAATCAGGATACGACCTAGAGACTCCAATTCATGGAACATCATAGTCGAAGGAGGAAGAACAGGAAGTGGCTGGGATGAAGAGGCTGATAATAGGTGAGGGGAAGGTGGTGGAGAGTAATCTGGAGAAGAAGATGAAGTAGCGGGTGCGTCAGGAACAACAGGCTCAACGGGGACAACGGGCTCAACAGGGTTCATTGGGGGAGGAAGTGGGATAAAGGTATTCGGAAGCAAGATTATACCGGTTGGATTCTGTTTTGTCGTCTCAGTTCGATCAATCACAGTGTCAACCAGGACAATCACTTTGTTAAGAACTTCTGCAACAATTTCCTTCACAGCTTCTTGATTCTGCTGATGAGAATCCTCCGGAGAAGAAACTTCTTCAGAATCTTCTACGTGGGCACCTTGTTCTTGTTGCTTAATTGGAGAAGAAGGAACGGAAGAATCGACATGAATGGATGTAGCAGTGTCGTGGAAGACTTCTTCTTCATGGCCAGTAGTTGATCCTTGCACCTGACTGCCAGAGGGGCTCACACATCTTCATTTTCGGCGAAAAATTTGCAACAGGTTGGCATCATCATCTTCCTCATCCTCGAGCAATTGAGTAGATTCTTCATGCAACAAGAAGGGAGCGGTTGGAGGGGGTTGCACGGCTTGGATTGCTGGAAAGAGAAAAGTGAGGATATGGGGTAGACGAGAACGTGGAAGGTCACCCTTAGTGACTTGTTTGATAACCGCGACACATTCACGGTGAATGCACCAAAAGTAGAAGGATGTGAAATTGACAGTTTCACGTGACGCAATGTCTATCATCGAATAGAAGGGGCGAGAGATACCATAGGTGCATTTTTGTAAGTTCAAAATAGCGACTAAAAATTGCAGAGCTGTACTCTCTGGTTCAGGTCTACACAGAATGGCGTACTCATTAGATGAGTGTCGGGGAAACAACTCTTTCATGGTGGCTACAGGAAGAAGTGGACCATTCTCCAATCCTTCCCGAGGAAGTCGGAAGGCATGGGCAAACGAAGCTAAGGTAATAACAACTCGTGATGGTAAACAGGCTATGGGCCAACACTGCTCTGTAGCAGGTGTAGAGGCGATGGCAGAAATGATCTGCGCATAGAATGGTTGACACTCCACTGAATGCCAAGGCAATTCAGCGAAGGCCAGAAGACCACGGGTGCACAAATACTCACTCACTTCAGGAGTGAGTCCAACAAGGAAGGTGGCGACATTCACGAGAGCTTCCATGGCACGCACGAGTAATCACAAGAACACAGAAAACAAATAACGCACAAGCACACAAACACAATAGCGATTAAACAAGAAAAGAAACAAGATTAAGTAGTCACATAGGCAACATTAGGCGGTCGAAAACCCTAATCATCGTATGGTATTGGAAAGATATCCGTCATAATTACGGCATGCATGCAGGAGCAGAAATAGTAACATAGGGTGGCGATTAATCATATCTAGATATCAAAACGAGGAGATTACGGTCTGTGGTCAACCGAAATACAGGGATAAAAATAAAACAAGTGACAGGCGAACAAGACGAGGTACACATCATCGGTTATCGTCCGGTTGGTGATATGGCCGAAGCTTAGAACCATTAATCACTTTTGGCAAAAGAACACTTGTTAAGGTCGCCAATCAAAAAGTTGCTGGGTCCTCTTGTTCAGCAATCCGGTATGGACCGAACCACCGTAATTTAAATTTTCCAGCAGATCAATTTGCTTTATCATTATAGAATAACACAAGTTTCCCCACCGTAAACACAGGGGTCTTGAGGAAACGATCATGAGTACGGGCTTGATGAAGCTGAACTTCTTGAAGAACCATAAAAATTTCCCAGCGGTGTTCTTCCAATGATCTTAGTGCATCCAACCGAAATGGCAAAGATTCTTCCGGTAGCAATTTTTGAGCTAAGGCAACGTGTAGGCTCGGCACTACTACTTCCATCAGTGCAATAGCTTCCAATCCATAAGCAAGCTTGAACGGGGTCATTCCGGTAGCTACCTTGTACGTAGTCCTGTAAGCCCACAAAACTGCAGGTAGTAGCTGGTCCCAACATTCCGTACATTCTAGGATCAATTTGCGAAGCATATTCAATAGGGTCTTATTGGTACTCTTAGCCAGACCATTAGCACACGGATAGTACGGTGAGCTGAATTTATGCATAATCTGAAAAGTTTGAGTCAGTACTTGCAGTAAGTTGTTTGCAAAATGTGTTCCTTGGTCCGTCACGAGCTCCAAAGGTAATCCATAACGCGGGAAGACATCCTTCATTAAACACTTCGCCACCGAAACAGCTATGGCAGACCGTAAAGCCCAAGCTTCCGCCCACCTAGTGGCATAATCTGTACAAGTCAATATATATCGATTATTGGTGAGGTCGCAAGTGGTGTTATTGGACCAATAAAATCTAGACCCCACTTCTGAAAGGGTTCCAGAGGTAAAACAGGTTGAAGGGGAAAGAAGTGCTGCTGTAATGGCTATCCAGACCGTTGACACATATCACATTGCTACACAAACTGAGTCACGTCTTTGTACATTGTAGGCCACCAAAGCCCACTTTGCAGAATTTTGCGGTGAGTAAGATCAACTTCAAAATGTGCGCCTGAGGGTAATGAATGAGCCATATCAATAACCGATTCTGCTTCATGGGGAGGAATACATCAAAGTAAAACACCAGTATGATCCATGTAGTACAGTTGACCTACAATCAACCAGAATCTTCGACTGTAAACTGCAAGTTCCGCCGCAGAGCAGGGGGAGTATGAGGAGGGAGACACCCGTCAGTGAGGAAAGTTAGGAACGTATCGTAGTATGTAGGAGCAACAAGAGGTTCTGCAGATTCATCAGTAATTGGTTCAGTAATGTAAATTGTTGGTGTAGTGTCATCAACCCCTACCGGAGGCTCACCCGAATCCAATTGAGATAGAAAATCTGCCAAGGCATGTGTTGTGCCAGGTCGATGAATAACTTCATAGTTGAACTCCTGTAAGAGTAAAACCCATCGAGCCAATCTACCACCTAAATGTTGCTACCGGACCAAGTACACGAGTGGGGCATGATCCACGTGGAAGGTGAATTTTCGGCCCAAAAAATAATGTTGGAACTTTTTAACAGAGTACAATAACCCGAGACATTCTCTTTTGGTCACTGAATAGTTTCTTTCAGTAGGGGCTAATCGGCGACTTGCATAATAGACACGTCGAAACCATTTGTCAATTTGTTGCATGAGGACACTACCAATCGCAATATTTGATGCGTCCACGAAGACATAAAACGGTCGTTCCCAATCAGGTGGTTGCAAAATTGGGGCCTGCGTCAATAAAACCTTTAAACGATCAAATGCATTTTGGCACTCCGGTGTCCAATCATACTATCGCGGAGCACTAGTCATAAGCCGATTAAGTGGTGTTGCAAAATGAGCTAACCACCATAAATGTCTACCATGCCACCAGATTTGACCAACAAAGCGCATAACTTCTTTTGGTGTCGTTGGGACGGGTGCCTCCAACACGGCTGCTACTTTATCCGAATCGACCTGTATTCCTTGTTTAGAGATAATATGTCCGAGTAGTTTACCACAGGAGATCGCGAAAACAGATTTAGTCGGATTCAAGCATAATCGGTACTCTCGGCATTTTTCAAAGCAGCACCGTAAATCATACAGGTGCGTCGAAGTCTTGGCAAATAAGGAAAAATTGTCCAAATATACTTGCATAAAGGTAGTTAAGTAGGGTGAAAAGACTTCTTGCATACATCGTTTGAACGTACTTGGGGCATTCCGTAAACCAAACCACATTACAGTACAAGCATGGACACCCCAGTTCGTGATAAAAGTTGTCTTCGGTATGTCCTGTTCTGCCATTCTCACGTGATTATATCCACTATAACCATCCAAAAATGAATACATTTCATGCCCTGCTACCCTGTCGAGCATTGTGTCCAGAAAGGGGAGAGGGAATGGATCCGGTACAGTGGCAGCATTCAGTTTTCGGTAATCAACACAGATATGCAACTGTTTATTTTTCTTCGGGACGATCACTATTGGAGATATCCACTCAGCATGCTCAATTGGCACAATGAATCCCACCTTCAATAAACGATCAAGTTCTGCTTTGACCTGTGCTGCATAATTGGGGTTCATTCTGTAACTAGATTGTTTGATTGGTCTCGCCTCCGGTTTGAGCACTACCCGATGTTGATAAATCCGTGGGTCAAGATCTTTCATGTCTCTATAATCCCAAGCAAAAACATCGGAGAATTCATGCAGAAGTTGTACCAAATCATCTTGGAATGTCTCTGATAATCCTGCCTTAATCTTAACTGGGCGTGGGTTGACCGTGTCACCCAAATTATATGTTACTAATTGATCTTCCTATACATAAAATTTTCGAGGTTTTACCAAATCATCAGCTGACTACAAGAGTTGATGTAAGGTGACTTCATCCATAGCTACACTATCATCTTCTTCCGCATCTCCGATCATTGGTACAACCATACAAGCTACCGGACTCCACTGGTCTGCTATCGACTGGAGATTGACAGTACCTAATGAGATCAGATCCTTATTGGTCTTCAGGAACGCTTCTTCCTCATCATCAGATAATCCATCCAACATATGGACCGGCTCCGCTACGTATGGTCGTGCATGAAGATCACAGGGTTGCATAGCATCCAATTTAACTTCATATTTCCGGTGATGGTCTTTGAAAATTAACTCTTGGGCTGACCAATCCTGTACAACTTTGGCTTGCTTGAGCCATGGGCGACCAAAAAGTAAGTTGTAGTCGAGGCTGGATTCTGGTAGTTCTAAGACTACAAAAGTCATTTTAAATGTGGTGCCCTGCAAGGTAATCGGAATATTATGTACTAATCCCACCGGATGGACTCGGGATTGGTCTGCCATTCGTACAAAAAATTATACGGGTTCAATTTGGGTCCAACCTAATTTCTTGCAAAGCGCTGCTGTTGCAATATTCACACCCGAACCGCCATCAATTAACACTTGGGTAATCTTCTGGTTTTTATGCCATATTGTGATCAATGGAACCGAGTGATCCAGTGTAGAATCAATTTTTGGTTGTATGGTTGCAGTTGCCAGAGTACATGAAGACCCGGGATTAACCTGCTGTTGAAATTGCTGCCTGACTCGAGGCACTAAGGCGAGCAACTGTCCCAAAGGGAGTGTGATTGAAGCCTTAGATAGGATATCCCATACCTGATCTGTTTGGGTCATACTTCTCACCGATTGTGATGATGATTCTAATGTTGTTGTGGCCGAATTTTGTTCATTCAATCTTGCCTGCGGTAGGGGGACCTGTGTTACCGGAATTGGATCAGGAAACACATTCGGCTCCTTAGCTGTCCAATGACTAGCCTTTGCAAACATTCGCTGCTGCTCACGGATACCACGCTCAAACACTTCAGCTGCTAGTTGCAACTACTTATCCGATCTTGTCTGCACGACAACTGCTTGTGACTCAACTGGTGAAATATAAACCATGTTGGTCATTGGATTTTGTCGCTCTTTCTTTCTTTTGTCGTACTCTGATGCTTCCTTGTAGAATCTACGGATGTGGCCAACCTCGCCGCAAAAATGACATCGAGGGGGTGGAAGAGAGGTACCTTCCACTAGGGTGCCCGCCTGCCATCGATTTGAATTGAAATTGGTGTTCCGCTGACCCCGGTAATTCCTATATCCTTGCGACTGGTTGGTTCGCATCTGTGGCGGCACGTAATGGGTTGCTGGCTGACCTGGTTCTTGTATGATGGCGTTTACCGCTGCTCTACCCTGCACCTTGGCATTATACGCACAGGTTTTCGTTGAGTGTCCTGTTGTATTGTAGATGGCACAATACATCTGGTTAAGGGCACATGTAGCACTGGTGTGCCCTGGATTTTTGCACTTGGTAAAATACATCTGTTTGCCGGATCATCCGCTATGTTCTTACTGGCTTTCAGCCATTCCAAGTCTTTTGTAAATCCTCCAACTTTGTGCTCCAGTTGTAAGGCCATCGCAATTACTGCGTCCAACGTCATTCCACCCACACATCGAATGATCATGATTTGTCTCAACTATGGATTAAGTCCGTTAATGAATCATTGGGTTATAACATCGTCTGGTAGATTAGCATGTGCCGGAGGCAACTACCTTAAGTGAGTTTGAAACAATGTTGCATATTCCTGAACAGTCTGATGCGGCTTCTGCCAATTGTTCTTCAAATAATCAAAGATTTCGGCCAGATTTTTCTTCAACCGAAACCTCTGTAAAAATGCATCTCTCACATCATCATAGTTAGCGAAATGATTAATATCATACTCAGTCAACCACCTGGCTGCTTCATTAACTAAAGTGGCCTGAAATACGATGGCCTTGTACGCCGGATCCGGTGGATGATTCAACACTGCATAACTTATCTCGAATGTGCGGACATGTGCATTGGGATCATACCCCGGAAATCCGCCGAACTTTGTGTAAGTCACTCCTGTTGGAATCGGTCGAACTGGTATAATTGGTTGCGGCTATTGTTGTTGATGTTGCTGAAAACTGCGGTTCTGGCTGTGGGGGTGTCTGCTGCTGTGATTGTGAACCACTCATGGTGCTATTGTGAGTAGTATTGTTGTTATCTGTAGGGTGAGGAGGTGTCTCTTGTCCTTCAGAATCTGTATTATCAGACTGCTCACCTTCCGGCTCGAAAATGGTGTTGAATCTCTTACTTATCTCCAAATCAAATAGCATGTCCTCAACTTTGGTATCAAAATTAGGTAAGCTTGCCCCGAAGAGTGGTGAACGTAATACAGATCCACCAGGTAGTACCGCACTATCACTCAAAAATTTCAAAGTTCCACCAAATGGTACCGAACTTCCACCGGAGCTTATCGAACTTTCACCGCACCAGGTTATCTTTTCACCGGAGGTGCTCTCACTCAGTAACACAACTTTATCACCGAAAATGTTCGAATTCTGACCAGATATTGTCGGGCTAACTGCGTACTGTGTCTCTGTACACCCAGAAGTCACTGTACCTTCTTCAGGAAGTATCGGAATCACACCGGAATCCACCGGAATCTCATCATGTGTCACCGAACTGGCACCGGAATCGCTACTTACTGGCTCCAATCCTTCTACCACTGGGCTTAAAAGACATGTACTTCTACCACCTCGGGGTGTCCCTAATAGATTTGGAACTGCCCAGGGATGCTGGTCTCTCCTATACTTTGGATATGACTCAAGTAACCGGCATATATCACTTCTGCATTGCTTTGCCTTGCATATTGTTCTACCTTTACTGATTATTCTCAATCTATTGCCATCTTCCCACAGACGGCGCCAGTGTTAAAAGGGACTTCCGTCATGTCCACTTTTAATCTCTTTTTGGGTTCTTGGGGATGGTAGGGTTCTGACAATGCAGAGGCCCTTTACTTAATTTTCCCAATTAACCAATTAACCAAACAGTAAGTATACGTCCAGGCATTAACTTCTGTTACACAGTGCAAAAGGACATCAATTAGTAATAGGTATAGACAAGAAGTGTTGTGACTTCAAGACTCAGTGTCCTCTATATGTAAACTAGGGGAAGGGAGGAATGAAGAAATTGTATGAGAACCTATCAAATGCAAATGCTAGCACATCAGCAACATAGTTAGAGCCACTAGAAGAAGGAAATGAAGAAGACATTAGGCCATATACACAAAAGAACTAGTCAATTGAAGCTCTAGTGAGAGCTAGAGATGCAATCATGTAGAAGATTGCTTGGAAGTCTCCAAGTCTCTATCTACTCACATATATCCAATGTTGAGGATAAGAGGAGAAGATATGAAATAAGATGAGGTTGAGCCAAAAAGAAGAGTGACTAGGAGACAAAGTAAAAATAATGAAGAAAAGGCTAAAGAGACTGAAAAGAAAGTCCACTTCGAGGAGCATCTTGCTTCTCAAGAAGAGGCAAAAAGAAAGGAAGTAAGAGAGGAAAAGAGGCCAATCAAGCCAATTAAAAATTAAGATACAAAACAAGTATATATGTTTGGCACAAAATGATGAAAGTGCTCGCACAATTGTTATGATCGTACATTCTGAGGCCAAAATGAGTTCAAATCAAAATTTTAAGGCCACATAGTGAAGCTGTTTTCAACTCCTAATTGCCTTGAGTATGCTCACCAATTTTTGTGCAATTCTGAGATAGTGACCAGAGGGGTCTTGATGAGACCCTAGATGAAGTGGCGTCCTGCTCTGATATTGGAGTTTGAGGTCTGCGGAAGCATGCTAACATCAAAACGAAGAAGAAGAAGCTTGGAGCATAACACCACTAAATGAATTACCAAGTGAATGTACAAAGGTAAGTGACATGTTAGAATTATAGGCATATATACAAGCTCCGAGAAAAAACCTTCTAAAGAAGGAAAAAGTGCCCCGATGCTCGTAAATGTATTCACACACATCACTATTGAAATATATGAACATTTCCTTGGTTATACTAATTTTAGAGCTTAAGAAGAAGAATGATGACAAGGAAATTTTGAATGATATTTTATTGAAGAGTTAAGTACCATGTCTTTGGAACATGTCTTCTCAATTGTGAAGCATAACTTCAAAGACTATTTCATTAAACTAATTAAGAGAAAGAGATTTCCATTACCTAATGATATAAAGATGGGAGATGCATCTGAGGGCACTCAAAGTGATGAATGAAGTTGCTGCTTTGAGTGACTCGTCTGATGATGAAGTTGATGAGATTGTAATTTTTCAAGCAAATAGGAACTCTCTAGGACTGTTCATACCTGACGATGAGACAAGAAATTCTAAGAGTGACTATAATAGGCGCTTATGGACAAGAGCGATGCTAGAAGTAAAAGTGAAACTAGGAAATGATGGAGATTCATATTTAACCTTGGCCTTGATTGACTCAAGGTCATAGATAAATGTGATATCTAAGAAATTGTATGCTAAATTTAGATGGCCAATAGACAAGGAACATGGCTAGAGAACGAGGATCGTAGATAATGGCTCCAGAGCTTTCTAGGAGCATGTGCTTTTGTACCTATGACAATTGGTGGAATTTCTAAGGAATTCCACTTCTTTGTCTAGGATGAGTTTTTGTACAAGGCTATGCTTGGGACACCATTCAAATCTGAAATGCAGATGCAGACAAAGGCAATGGATGATAGATCTACTTATGCAAGAATGTGATCAAGTTCTAGTTTGAACTCCTTGCAAGTCATGATAGTTTTCCCAAATCATGTGAGAAATAGAAAGGATATGAGGAAACATCCCATATACTCTTATGACCATGCGTGCAATAATTATGCATCGCTGAAAGAGTATCAGGCATATTTTGACCAAATTTTTTTTAGGATCCAGTATTGAGCTAGACAATAGTGGGAAATGGTTTGATGTCTCGTAGGACTTTGTACATAGTTTTCAAAGTTGTTATGTATATTCATCTACATTCAAGTTACTTTATTTACAAAAAGAATATATTTCAAACAAATTTAGAAAATTTCATGAGGAAGGAGTTAAGGAAGAGAGCTCACACACACACACTCTCATGGTCAAAGAGAAGCACACACTCAGATTGAGGCAAGGAAGAATGATCTTCTTCTTCTTCTTCCATTACATAAAAAGGAATGTGCAAGAATGACCTAAAAACAAGAATACAACTACTGCAATAAATAAAGATCAGTGCATAAGGAAAAACCTAATGTCCGAGAATGAGTGAGATGGCAAGAAACAAATGTGCCATCACTCTCAGTAGATAAATCTAGTAAAGCTTAATGAAGTGTCCCTGACATATACCGGCATGACCACTATACATGTCAGAGAAATGAAAAAGTAATGTTGTCATCCTGGATCATCACATGTTGAGCTTGATATCTCAACACTCCCCCTCAAGCTCAACGCCATGTCCCCTAATCCAAGCATCTTCCAAAACTTCTTCAACTTTTTTGCTCCAAGTGCTTTACTGAAGATATCAACAACCTGCGCATCTATTCTCATATAAACAAGATCAATATCACGTGCGAATACCTTCTCTCTCATGAAGTGATAATGTACCTCGATATGCTTTGTTCTAGCATGAAAAATAGGGTTTTGTGCTAGCTGTATGTTGCTAAGATTATCACAATACATGGTGATACACTTTTGAAACTTCCACACCTAAATCTACAACTAGCATCTCCAGCCATGATGCCTCACATGCTGCCATTGTAGCACCTCTATACTCAGCCTCTGTACTCGACAAAGCAATAGTGGGTTGCTTCTTGATGCTCCATGTAATAGTTCCACCTCCAAGTGAGAATAGAAAGCCACTAGTAGATCTTCTATCTAGAATACTACTAACCCAATCTGCATCGGTGTATCCGTGAACCTGCAAATCTACACCACCTTCATAAAACAATGCATAATCCAAAGTAGCACTCATATAATGTAGAGTGTGCCTCATAGCATCCAAATGTGGCTTCTTGGGAACCTGCATAAACTGACTTTCAAGTCCAATAGTATAGCTTAGATCAGGCCTTGTAATTGTGAGATATATAAGACTTCCCACAATTTTACTGTACATAGTAGCATTTTCCAATGCTTCACCTGATGTAGTGTCCAACTTCAAATTATGATCTAATGGCATAGAAATTGGCTTACAATCAGCCATACCATACTTTTGCAGCATATTCAAGGCATATTGCCTTTGCAACATCCATATACATGTTTTTGTATGTATGAACTCAATGCCCAAGAAGTAGCGCAACACACCAAGATCTTTCATGTCAAATTCCTGCATAAGAACTTGCTTTACCTCTTTAATGCTTTCTTCATTATCACCACCTACAATCAAGTCATCAACATGAATAGCCACAATTGTGATGCCATCATCACCCTTCCTTGCATATAGTGAATGATCTCATCACATATAGAAAACCCAGTGGTGGTTAAGTAATCAGCAATCCTTGCATGCCATGAAGGAGGAGCTTGCTTCAGCCCATACAAAGCCTTTTGCAACCTGCAAACATATTCTAGATGCTTTGAATCTTCATATCCTTGTGGCTGGTCCATGTATACTTCTTCCTGTAACTCACTATGTAGAAAAGCATTCTTCATATCCATCTGATGCAAAGTCCACCCTTTTGTTGTAGGTGATGCAACAAGTGTTCTGACAATAGACATGCTCTTGATTGTTTTCCAAATTGACATGCTGCACATACCTTTTGCATCTCTACAACCTTGAAATTTGGTAGTCCATGGACAATGTCCTTTGACTACATCAATTTCCACCTTTGCAAGTTTGCATGTCCAATCTGTTTGTGCCAGATCTCTATGTTAGCAATGACTCCTACACCTTTTGCAAACATGGCGGCATTCATTTTCTGGAATTTTCACATTTAAGGTGAACATCCTACCCACTTTGTTTCGTTTGGCAATCAATCGTCCATCCCATTTGTATTCTTCTACGTATAACCCATCAGCATTGAACCTGACTTGTAATCCCTAGTCAACCATTTATCCAACATAAACCATATTCTTTGTTATATTTGGAACATGCAACACATCAGCAAGATGTTTTACCTTCCCGTCCTCCATGGACAATGCTATGTTTCCTGTATGCCCGATAGGGTGTGGTGTGTTATCACCTAATTCAACATATCCAGGAACTTGTAATTTCTACAAAGTACTAAACCATTCCGCATGACTGGTCATGTGATTTGAAGCACCTAAATCAACATACCATACATTATCATTCGATTTTGAAACACCAGCAGACATTGTATTCATCATGTGATGTTGAACCATGAAGAGCTTCTCAGAATCATCTGCACTCGTGGATGCATAGTTGTTTTGCTACCTTCCGTTATTTTGATTCTTCAACTTGCAATCACGTTCAAAGTGTCCAGGTTTACCACAATTCTAGCATCCTTTACTCTCATTGCGTGAATCATTTTTTGGAAATTTCTACAACCTCTTTGGCTCCCTCTGCCTCGAAACTATCCTCTTCCTCCTGCATGATTTTGTTGTTGACCTTGGTCTTGATTACTATTTCCTCTTCCACTTTCGAAACCTCTACCTCTGCCTCTTCCTTTGTTAGAGTAGAATACCTACTCAGAACTAGGCTTTCCTTGGGAGTTTGAATCCTCACCAAGATTCTTTTCTTCAATAATCAACATGGATACCAAATCAGCAAAAATCGAAATATTTTCTCTGGTCTGTATAGAAGTTCTGAATTGCTTATATGCAGCTTCTAAACCACGAAGGCACATTTCTACCTTATCATCATCATCTACATTCACACCAATAGATGCAAGTGACTCATATATGCTTTTGATTTTCAGGGTGTAGTCACTTACTGACATGCCCTTCTTCTCCAATGTATGCAGCTCGTTCTTGAGTTGCAATTTCCGTGCCTTTGTATTGGTCTCATACAATGTGACCAAACTGTTCCAAGCCTCTTTTGGAGTCTTGGCATCCTATATGTGCCCAATCATGCTATCCTGTATGCTAACAGATAGCCAATACAATACCTTTCATGCTCCTTGATTCCATTCCTCATATGCTCTTAACTGGTCCGCAGTCCGATTCCTCTCTCATAACTACGGAGCATTTTTGTTCTCTCCTTAGATCTACTTCTAGTAGCCTTTTCCCATCAAGAAATTCATCATTTTGAATCTTCAAGCATGTAAGTTGTTCTTGTCTAGCTTATCACTCATAAGCTGACTCATTCCATCTGCGTTTGCCATTTCTGTAGCTATTCACAACACTACAAAACACTACAAGTAGCACTTTTGCTTGAACATTGTCGCACTATGATGTCACAATTAAATCTCAGAAAAATAGAGTTTTCGTGTATCAACAATAGACGGAATTGCTTGAAATTTTGGATCCAAAATATATGAGTGTTGCCGAACATGACGCAAGTTATAGTTTCCAAAACTGAATTGGTTTTTTTGTGGGCCTCATGTTGCAGGCTCGAAACGGAGGTCATTTATGAATCGTGCATTCTCCACGCCTTCTCGCATACTCTACACCGTCGGCCTTCTCCATGAGCTCTCTACAACCACATTGGCTCTGATACCATGTCACGAGGAAGGAGATCAGGAAGAGAGCTCACACACACACTCACACAATCAAAGAGAAGCACACACTCAGATTGAGGCAAGGAAGAATGATCTTCTTCTTCTTCTTCTATTACATAAAAAGGAATGTACAAGAATGACCTAAAAACAAGAATACAACTACTGCAATATATAAAGACCACTACATAAGGAAAAACCTAATGTCTGCAAATGAGTGAGCTAGCGAGAAACAAATGTGCCATCACTTTCGTTAGATAAATCGAATAAAGCTCAATGAAGTTTCCCTGACATATACCAGCATGACCACTATACATGTCAGAGAAATGAAAAAGTAATGTGTGTCATCTTGGATCATCACATGTTGAGCTTGATATCTCAACAGAAAAAACATATGAAAAACATTACAAAAACTTAGGATTAATTTTGCTTGATGAAAAGATTGAAAACATAATTGAGTTGGAAAGTAGTTCAACTAGAAATGAAAATCCGAAATCATGATGCTCACTTCTATTCAAGAATATGATTTTATTGTTGATTTTTTGTAGGATCATGAAGTGCGTGTAAATACCAAGTACAATATTGTTGACAAGAAAATAAAACCCATAGCTCAACCATTGCCAAGTGATAGTTATGAAAAGTATTTGAGAGTGTTTGATGACCCTATGCTAAAAAAATGAGAGCTTATAGTGCATCACTTTACTGAGGAGACTGTTAAGTAGATAACGTTTGGAGAGAGATCATTTCTTATAGAGAGAGAAAGAGAAAAGTTCATAGAAGTTATCAAGAGACATGAGGGTTTGCTCTTTTACCATTTGAGATAGGTTGTGCAGATCCAAAATAATTTTTTCTCATGATCATCTTTACAATGCCACATATACCATGGAGAACAAAACCTATAGTAGATGAGTTTGCATAAGCATTTTTTGGGCATTTTATATACTCCATGGGTGAACTATATTCAGGGTATGACCAATTATAGTTGGCTATTGAGAGTAGAGACACCACTATGATGAAGACTCCACTAGCCCTTGTATGGATGTGTACTTTGCCCCACAGAGCAACAAATTCTATATCTCACATGATGAATTCCATGAATTTGGTCCTACATGACTGCATACCTTCAGTGATTATGCTTTTATTGATGATACTCTGATAAAAGAATGTGAGGAAAGAGTGAAAGATGAGACTTTAGATGCTTCTAATTGTAGGAAATTTGTTAGCATCCATAACTTTAATTCTGAGAAAACTTTAGAAAATTCAAAGAGGTAGGGCTAACATTTTCTCTAGAGAAATCTATTTTTGCAGTCAATGAGGTTCTCTTTGTAGGACATCTATGTGGACATTATGGCCGCAAGCCATACCCCTGGAAAGTTGAGGCCATTGGCATTTTTTGATGTGTATCACAATGTCGATGAGGTAAGGAGATTCTTGGGAGCCTGTGTCTTCTAGGTGATTTGGATTCCTCATTTTTCCCATGTTGTGAACCCTTTATATGATCTGCTAAAAAAGAGAAAGAATTTTTTTTGGATAGAAAAACAATCAAGAGCCATGCGTAAACTAAAGCAATTGCTAATTGAAGCCCCGATTCTAAAGTGTGTTGATTGTTGAGGTCAAAAACCTATTATTTTAGCTATTGATACCATTCCTATTGGTATAGGTTGGGTCATAGGTCAAGATGAAGATGAGAGGCATAGATACATAGTTTGCTATGGTGCAAATATATTACATGATACTCAAAAAAAGTATCCACAAATAAAGAAAAAGTCATGGGGATGGGTGATTGCATTGAAAACTGATAAAGAATATTTCATTGAGGCAAATGATGTAATAGAGATTGATTGTCTTCCACTAATTGGTATGATTGCTAATTGTTCTTCTCTAGATATTGTGATGCTTAGGTGGATCTCATATGTAAAGTTTATTAATCTGGATTTTGTTCACATAACTGAAAATCTCAATACAGTTGCTGATATGCTTTCAAGAGCAAAGTTTGATGATGATTCAGATCATGATGATGATGTAGAAAGAGATATAAACATGATGAGATATGATCCACTAATCTATTTTTATGAGTGATTCCATGAGAATGAGTGTGATGGAGAATGGAAAGCAATAGGAAATTATCTGAGTTCACTGAAACCTTCCTTAGACTGGTACACAAATAAGTATAGATCCATCAGGAAAAAGTCTTACAACTTCTTCATGAAGGATGGACTTATTTGGTGAAATGTTAAAGGCAAGGTGAAGAATCCACAGCATGTACTAAGTAGAAGGAGTCTTCGGAGCAAGGTCATCAGAGAGGTGGATGAGACCTTATGGGCAATTCACAAGTATTTTATGCAATGTACAAAAAGATTAAGGAAACCTATTGATGGCTAGGCATATATATATGAGTGTGTGTGATTTTGTGAGCACTTGTGCCACATGTCAAGTACATTCTTCAGTTAGGCATAGAGACCTATTACATCCGACTTACCCTCCTTGTATCTATTACAACTGGGTGGTCCACCTTGAAACCATGCCCAAAGGAATCGATAAAAATGAGATATATTGTACTTGCTAGAGAAGACTTGACCAACCATGTGGAAGTTTGAGCTGTTTGCACAAAGACTACTTATAAGTATGCAAGATTCCTTTAGAAGAAGTAATTTCAAGATTCGGGTACACAATGAAAGTGGTTGTGGATCAGGGAGAATTAGATGCGAGAGAGGCAAAGCGATTCTTTGACTGTCATGGGATTCATTTGTCTCTCACAATTTCCTATAACCATGAGGCTAATGGAAAGATTGAAAGAGGTCACCCTTCTATCGTGAAGGCAATCTCTAAGGCCTACAATGGTGACATAAAGCAATGGACTAGATATTTTCCATTTGCATTATGGGCAAGTAGGATGATGTACACTCAGTCTACATGCTTTATGCCCGCCAAAGTGAGTCAAAAACCAGTTTTCCCCATCCAGACTCAGAGTTTGACATGTATGATGCTCCCATGGAATGTTGAAATGAAAGAGAAGATCTATTATCACTAAGGATAAACAGTTAGAACAAGGAAATGAGAAGTTAAAAGAAGCGGTGCAAAAGATAAAGCACTCAAAACTAAAAAATAATATTTACTTTGACAAAACTCATCGACTTAGGCCATGTAAGATCGAGATAGATGACTAGGTATTGGTGTACAATAGTACGTTCGATACTCAATATGATGCGAGAAAGAAACTGACAAAGAGATGGTTTAGGCCATATGTAGTGATGTTTCTCTTTAATAATGGAATCTAGGAGCTTTCTGAGTTTGATGGTACTCCTTTAAGATCTCTGATTCCACAGAAGAGAGGAAAGGTATTCAAGAAGAGAAATGAAGAAGAATATGAGATTGATCAAGAACTATTGGAAGAGGATGATGATGATCTACTAATGCTGCTAAGAAAAATTAAATCAGGGGAACGTATATTATTTGATTTGTCCATTTCAATTATTTTTCTTAGTATTGTTATTTCATGCATATCATGCCTTGCATTTCATGATGTTCTGAGCAAATAGAAGTAGGTTTTAAATTTCAAAATGAAGTGGTTAGAAATGCTAGCAGGGATGTGTGCACTTGAGAGAATAGGATGAGATACCCTATAGCCGTTACGAGGACCTAGATAGGACACTCTTACTTGAAGCTCTTAGTAGAAAGATAGACTTATTTCATATGGATAGACTGTGTGAAGTTTTGAAAATACTTAGGAAGTGAAATCCTGACTCCTTCTAGTGCATGTCTCTAGATCATCATCTCTCATTAGGGATAAGGTATTTCTTGTCTAACAAAAAAAGTTGCAAAGTAAAAAGAATAAATAAAAAAGTAGTACATTAATGGTTTCTGCAGAGAGAAAAAGAAAAAGAAAAATAAAGATAAAAATAAAGAAAAATAAAAAGATAAAAACAATTTTTCATGACTTAAATGTGGTCTTGAAACCACTTTTGAGATTTATTATGTGCACTACACAAGGTGGAGCTATGCAATAGTGGAGCTACTTGTATTTTTCTATAGGTTTATAAAGAGCCAAACCTGAGCATGTTTATATAAAATAACAATTGACTTTGAAACGAGTCGATAGGAAAGATTGTTACTAGAAATCTAACTAATTTCTATAGGATAGCTTGACTTATTTTTTATGGTAGTATGCTGATCGAACTGGTTTGTAATGATGACTTTTTTACTTTAAAATCATCTTTATTTGCTTAGAACCTACATTTTCATATACAAATCTTGTTTCAATATCCAAAAAGACAAACATAAAAAGTAAAAAGAGTCTCAAAGGAATTTTGATACGCTTTTGTTTGACTTCTTAGGTTGGCTGATCGGGACGATGTGTAGGTTTAGTAGAGGTGGATGTCGGGATGAAATCCCTCGGGGATTGTGTACCAATAATTTTTCAAAATTTATTTCTTTGCTTCTTTTGACTATGATCATATGATTTTTTTGCAGGAAAAAGAAAAGGGTGTATTTGTTCTACTATTTGATTGATTTTAATTGATCGCATGATAAAAAAAATTCAATTGTATATTTAAGTGATTATTGACCAAGGAAAACCCTAGGAAAATATAACATCTATTTCTATAAACATCCCATTCTTTTTAACCCCCTTTAACCTTCCAAAACCCCATGCGTATAATCAAAGGAAGCCCAGATACACACACACACACGCACACACACACACACACACACACATATATATATATATATATATATATATATATATATATATATATATATATATATATATATATATATATATATATATATATATATATATATATATATATATATATATATATATATATATATATATATATATATATATATATATATATATTTATGTATATATGTATGTATGTGTGTGTGTGTGTGTATGAAAGAAAAGTTGGAGAAGCTTGGAGAGGCTTAGAAAGTTGAGTTGTCAAGTGGTGAAGTTGGTCCAAAAAACCAGCATAGGACCAGCCCTAGCTCTTTGGATATTTAAAATAGACCTTGGTGTCTTGTGGTTAGTGCAATAAAACCCAATAGGTACTTTGGAAGAGAACAAGTTGATGCAAACAGATAACTTGCATCCTTATTAGCTCACAATAACCTTCTAAAAATGGATGGAAGTTGTGACTTCAAACACTGAGAGCAACCAACATAGTAAAAATTGGAAACTTTCCTCTTATGGGAGTTTGATAGATAGGGTTGGCTTGCTATAAATGCATAAAAGCCCTAATTTATAACAACTATAGAAGGATAAATCACCTTAACACTAAACTAGTGTCATCCCTATTTTTCAGGGATGTGGAGAGAATGACACTGAGGCTGAAAAACTTGCATTTCTCTGAAACTAATGAACCAAATGATATGAAACTTTGTATACATAAACAAGAGCGAAATACCTTTTTAGTGAATGCTTAAACATAGTATTTGAAGCTTTATAGAGAGAGCATCATTCTCTACAAGTTGACTGGGTCTAAGGAAGAAGGAGCAGAGAATAGAGATGGCACCAAGCAATGATCAAATAGTATATGTATTGCTTTAAATTATCAATCTCCTTAATGTAGAAATGTTGTGGAGTCTTTATATAGCCTCTTGAGGATATGGACACACCTTTTCTCCATGCATTTGAATTCGAGATTAGGCAGGTTTGTTAGTTTAGATTGATTGGCATCTTTTCCTATAATCTAGAAAAAGAGAAAGTTGAAATCACATCTACTTTTTGATTGATTGATTGAGAATCAATCCCAAAAATTTATAGCTCATGGCTTTTAGCCCTTTTAATCTTCCCTTTTACAAAGGTAATTATCTTGAAAATTACATAACAGGGTGATCCTATGATCAAACTCTCAATACAATAAATGAATGCAAATAAAACTCTACAAGGAGTATATGTGGCATCATTCAAATGATGAATTTGATGAAGATCATGTCCACCTCAAGCATAATGAAAGCTTGATGTTCTAGAAGCTCCCCCTTAGCTAAACTATGCTTGAGTCTTCATTTTTTGATAGGTTAAATACCTAGCATAGCTTTGAATCTGCAAAGCTTTATCCCATCAAGTGCCTTGTCATCATGTCTGCTATTTGCCTCTCTGTAGGAACAAATGACATGTCAATTTCCTTTGCCATAAGCTTCTCTCTTACAAAGTGGTAATGGAATTCTATATGCCTTTTCCTTGCATGAAAAATTGGATTTGCAGCTAGATGTATGGAACTTACATTATCTCCAAGTAAGTAAGGTTTGGAACTTATAGGTCCGAAATCTGAGTACAACTCCTTGAGCCATATTGCTTCTTGAGTTGAAATAGTTAGAGCTCTATATTCTCCTTTAGTTGAAGATAAAGCAACTGTTGGTTGCTTCTTAGAACTCCATGACACCAATTTTGAACCTGCAAATCCTAAATATCGAGAGATACTTCTTCTATCATCCTTTGCTCCTGAATAGATTTTGATATCAAAATGTGAAGAGTAAGGATAGAAGATACCTTCATTAAGTGTCCCTTTGAGGTATTTGAGTACTCTCTTTGCAGCATCAATGTGTGGCCTTCTTGGTGAGCTGACCTAAGTCACTGATTTTGAACTCCTCTTGCATGTGTCTCTTGATCCTTTGAATGCCATTCAAATCATCACCTGTCACAATAATATCATCTACACATACACATAGATAGGTTGCCTCATTGTGATCCCTTTTGATGAATAGAAAAGGATCTGAGTTCCTAGGTTTGATCCCTTGATCTTGAAGGTATGTAACCAACCTGTAATTCCAAGCTCTAGGAGCTTGTTTCAATCCATAAAATGCTTTCTTAAGTCTACAAACATAAGATATATGACTAGGATTTTCAAAACCTAGTGGTTGTGATATGTATACCTCTTCACTTATCCAAACATTTAGGAATGCATTTTTCACATCAAGTTGGAGGAGTCTCCAATTTCTTGCAGAAGCTACACTTATCAATGTTCGGATTGTAGTCATCTTTGCAAATGGTGAGAATCTTTCCTCATAGTCTATACCATGTGTTTGTGAGCATCCTTTGGCAACTAATCTTGTCGTGTACCTGCAAACTGATCCATCTGAGTTTCTTTTAACTTTATATACCCATCTACAACCAATTAACTTTTGATTCTATGACATTGGAATCACATCCCAAGTGTCAATCTCTATCAATGCATCTATTTCTTCTTTCATGGACTTTTCCCAATTAGTGTTTCCCTTTGCCTCTTCATAGGTTGAGGGTTCCTTTGAAATTGAGATACCTCTTATTTGTGATGGTACATGAACATAAGCTAAACAACCAGACACCTTACAATGTCCAAGACTAGGTTTTCTTCCATACCATGCTTCATTAAGAGTCATATCTTGAAGTGATTTGAATGGTATTCTATGGGAAAGGTACACGGTAGTTGAAATAGCCTCTGCCCATAGATAATGTGGCAACCTCTTCTCTTCAAGCATTGTTCTGGCAGATCCAACCGATGTCGTGTTTCTTCTCTCTGTAATTCCATTCAATTGAGGAGAGTACCTCATAGTCACTTCCCTTTTGATACCTTTATCCTGCAAGAACTCATCAAACTCTTTGGAGAAGTATTCTCCCCCTCCATCAGATTTGAGCATCTTGAGTGATCTACCTATATGATTCTCCACATGTGCTAGATACTTTTTGAAGCAATTAAACACTTCGTTCTTACTCTTGGTAAAGTACATAATGGTCCATCTACTATGGTCATCAATAAATGAGACATAATACCATGATCCTACGGATGAAGGTTCTTGACTTGGCCCCCATACATCTTTATGTACTAGGTCCAATAAGTTGTTGTGGATGTAGCCTTTGTGTTTGAATGGTTGTCTTTGTGCCTTCGCAATTTGACATGCATCACATCTGTTGATCATGTATTGCTTTGATATGTTTGGCAATCGAAGAACACTTTGATCCCTCCATAAATCCTTTAAGGTTCTTTCAATAGATAGAGAGAAAGGGAGGGAGAGAGAGAGAGAGACGTCAAAGCTCTACAGAACTTTGAGGCCAAGAGATGGAGGGGAGAGAGAGAGAGAGAGATTTGATAGGAAATAAATATTTCTTGTTTACTATTTATTTATATTGTTTTAAATGCATTGATTTTAATTAGTTAAACTAATTACTATATAGGAAGAAAGAAAATGAAAGGCTAATAATATAATTAAAAAATAAAGAAGAAATATAATTAATAGTTAAAAATTAAATAAAATTAATTTAGGAAATAATGTAAATACATAATTAAAAATGGAATTAAAAAGAATAAAAGAACTAGGATCTAATTAAAAAGAAAATATGTATATTAAAATTGAAACTTAGAAATAAAATTGAAGCGAAAGAAATTATATATACTTAAAAAGAATTCAAGTAATTAATAAGTAGAAAATTAAAATTATGTAAGAAATAAAAAGAAAGTAGCATATAAAAAGAAATTTGAAACAAATTCAAAAGTAGAAATTAATCAAACTGAAGCATTGTTTCTTTACATGATACTAATTGAAGTTTTATTTCCAATGTTAATTTTCATAAAAACCCAAAGATTGGAAGTAAAGCAAAGAGTGAAGTGAAGGAAGGTTCTTTTCAGCCTTGTAGCTGAGAAGATCAAGCACTTTGTTTCCCATCCGCACTATAGCAGAGTTGATACTTTTATCCATCCACACTCTAGCAGAGTTGATACTTATTGTGATCTGCACTGCAATGGAGTTTTTTGACGATCCTTATCTCTTTTGAGGATCCTTTATTTTTCATTTAGCTTGTAATAGGAATCTATTCCACACTTTGTATATCACCCATGGATGGCAACACTATTGATGAGTATCTGATTGTTTAGGTTTCCAATTTATCTTTTGTATTGAGTGTGACAATTAGTAGAAGGTCGTCTCTCATTTTCAAATTCTTGTTGCCCAGACGTACTTTTGCTCCTACCCCTCCAATGGATTTCATCTGATAGATCCCCCTCTCTTGCATGCTTTGTTGTTACCTATGAGGTATAGGCAAGACTTGTAAACAACACTCACGAGAGAGGGACAACCCAACCCCAAGGGCCTGATCCAACCCTACACTCATTCCCCATTGCGACTCCCTTCCCTCTGACAATGAACATGCATCACATAGTGTGGCTTACAGTCATGCCATCCAATTTACTTGAAATTTTGCACCGGCCATGAAGGGACTCGCAAGCGGTGTTGACATAGGGCACGAACAAGATGGCAAGGTCACGAACCCACTGGCCACCATTTTTCTCAAAGTGCATACCCCAGCCCCATCGGCCTGATGGATATCACAACACTTCACTTTATTGGACTCTTGGCATGCTGGCATAAGAGTAAAAGATGGAACTTTAATCCATCCATAAAAATTTTGGGCCTCAAGGTGCTCACTACCCCAACCGATACAATACCCTCACAAGAGAACATGATTTAGATGGCCATATGCTTCCATATTTGTGCTTAACTCGGGGGTCACTCAAACAAAAGATATACTTTTATTTTCATAGAGACAAGTCTTATGACAGATAAGTTGGTTGAGCACACTTTGCATTTTGACACATGGAAGCTTCCCCGTTTTCTAGCACTATACCTTGCCAGCCTACACATGGTGAACTAGGAAGGGACTACACTTTGTTTCTCCCCAATTTAAGTCTTACTAAAGGAGTCCCCTAACCCCAAAGGGACGTGACTTACAATGTGTCAGAGCATCTTATAGTGCTATCAAAGCCCAAAGAACAAGGTTGGCCTACCTCCATATGGATGGGCATTACCTCCCACCCCATAGTGGTTGCTATGAAATCGTCGATGCAGGTCTAGCTAATGATGGAAAATGCGAATGAGAGTGGGCCGATGAGCAATTCAGGCCCATAAATACATTAATGGGCAAACATTGTGCCTCGCATAGGATCATAAAAGATTAGGATGGCCCTGTTGATCGGATCTCGCAGATGCACATATGCAGAGGATAGTATAGAAACGAAATCCACAAAAGTATAAACAGAGAGACTTGATGCCAGATTGGGTACAATCTCACCCCACATACTTTGATGGACGAGCCTAGCAGAGCATCTGTATTTATAGGTATTTTTCATCCTGAATAGAAGATACATGAGGGTGATGCTTCAAAAAGCATGCATTTACAAAAATCTGCTTTATTTACAAAATCTTTGCTTTTTAAGTGATCTACGATTTTTACAAAAATGTTGCTTTATAAAGTGATCTATTATTTTTTTTTAATAAACTAAAATACTATCTTCTAAATATTCTTCTAAATATCTTCAAAAATATCTGAATAATTCCACATGCATTCACACCCTCATGAGTCTGCACGTGCAAAATGAAAACACAAATCATATTAAAAACCTCAAGACATTAAAATCCATATAACATTCCATTATTCCATAAAGTATAACATGCCTCCCAATTGACAAGCAATTGACCTCATTTGATAAGAATAAAATAGAAATGGATAGCCAGTCACATGTCCCATCACTAAACAATCATAAGCATGTTCCATGTAAAAACACATGCATGGAATTTGGAAACTTGAAATTAATGTGACTGTGAATGGTATGCAGAAATCAAATTATCATAGTGTGGAGTTAGTGATTTTTTATGAATCCATTGAAATTCTTCAAGGTGAGTGATTTTTATATTTAACTAAATATCTATGATATTGGTTACTTGTGCATGTAGTAGTAACATCATAATAAAGTATTTTCTCTAGAATTAAAATTTCAGCATTCTCTTCCAATAAAGGAGGATCATCTAAAATAGGAGTGAGTGGTAAAGTTCCTTTCAAAGATTTTAATAAACTAATATGAAATGCATTATGTATATACCAATGAGAAGGGATGTCTAGTCTAAAAGCTTTCTCATTAATTTTTTGAATAATATGGAAAGTTCCATAATAACATGGTGCAAGTTTGACTTTAGGATGTCATGAAATATTTTTCAAACGTCTTTTAATTATTTGTAACATTACCAAGTCATTTTCATTAAACTATTTAGCTACTTGTTTCTTATTCACATTATGCATGTAACATTCTTGACTCTTCTTAATGTGCTCATGAACCTCATGAAGTGTACAAACATGATCTTGTGCAAAAGAATCAGCCATAGGTATATCAGTTTGAGTGAGAGTCATGGGAGTGGAAACTTTTTTACCATAAATAATTTCATACAATGCACGTCCTATAGTGGTATGTGTTGTATTATTATATGCAAACTGTAATAAAGGAATTTTCTCATCCCAATTACTTGGATTATCTAAAGAATAACAATGTAATAGATCTAAAATAGTACTATTTGTAGCTTCACTTTGCCCATTGCTTTCAGGATGAAATGCAAAGCTAAAGTCTATTTTAGAACCTAAATTTTGAAATAATGAAATTCAAAAGTGATTACAAAAATGAACATCTCGATCTGAAAGAATATCTTTTGGAAAACCATGATGTGGAAAAATACAATTAATAAATAACTTGACAGCTTGAGGTGCAGAAAGCGTCTTTTTACAAGGAATGAAATACGCTTGTTTACTAAACTTATCAATGATTTTCCAAATCATATCATTATGAGATGAAGTTGTAGGAAGACTAGTAATAAAATTCATGGAAATTTGTTCCCATGGCCCATTAGGTATGGGAAGTGGCATTAATAATCCAAATGGTTAACCATGATGTCTTTTCACACGTTGACACACAATCCAATGGGAAACATACTATGCAATATCCTTTTCCACATTTGTGTTGATATATTTAGGTAGTCATGTGTGTGAACACTATAGGACTGCTGGGGCACTTTTTTCCCTCTTTAGGGGGTTTTTTTCCTCCGGCTTGTATATATGCCTATTGCCCTAATGGGATACTTACCTTCGTACATTCTAGTGGTAATACATTCAGTATTGTATGTTGTGCTCCAAGCTTCTCCTTCTTCCTTGTGTCGACACCTCTCCGGTTGTAGTCTCAGAATCGCATGAAATTTGGTAAGCATATTCAAGGTGTTTCAAAGATCAAATCAGCTTTGCTCTATGGTGTCGAAATCGGGATCTGAGCTCATTTCGGCCTCCAAATGAAATTTGTTGATGACTGATGCACAGTTCATGATCTGTCAAATGGCAATGTCATTATTGCTTCTGGCATTTTATGTCATTGGATATATAAGCTCATAGACTATGAAAGATTTGTGAATGATTCAGCATATGCAGTACATGATTCTCAGGCTATGTCAGATGCAAAGCTTTGGCATGCATGCTTTGGTCATCTGAATTTTGCTAGTTTGCTACACCTACAAAAATATGAAATGATGTCCTCTTTGCCAAACTTGAGACACATGGTAAACATGTATGTGAAGGCTGTATTTTGGGCAAAATGCAGTGTTCCTCCTTTCCAAAAGATGGTTCAGTTCGAGCTACTCAAAAATTGTAGCTTGTTCACAGTGATGTCTATGGTCCTATGTAGACACCCTCTTTTCGAAACTATCTTTACTTCGTGACTTTCATCAATGATTTTTGTAGGATGCATGGGTATATCCATTGAAAGCAAAGTCCAAAGTATTTATATGCTTCAAACAGTTTCTGGTTTTGGCTGAAAGTCTGTCAGCATGTAAAATGGACACCCTCTGTTCTGATCGAGGGGGGGAATATATGTCTTCTGACTTTAATGAGTTTTTGGCTAAATGTGGGATAAAACATCAGTGTAAAGTGCCATATACACCTCAAGAGAATGGAGTTGTTGAATGGAAGAATAGGTCACTCATGGAGATGGTGGGGTGTATGGTCAAGAGTTAGGCTTTACCACATAGTTTCTGGCTTGAGGCTATTATGTGTGCAGCATATGCACTTAACAGGTGCCCCACTAAAGCACTCCAGTCTATCACTCCATATGAGGCTTGGCATGTTCCCAAGCCATCTATTTCTCATCTGCATGTTTTTGGTTGTTTGGCATATGCATTAGTGCCTGAACAACATTGCAGAAAATTTGATGATAAAGCAGTAAAATGTATTTTTGTTGGGTATAGTTTTGAAAGTAAAGGCTATCTTCTATATCATCCACAGAATAAACGCATTTTGGTTAGCCGTGATGTTGTTTTTGTGGAAGATGATATTCAGGCATTACTTTCATGTACTAAGGAGACATTTGTTAGCTCGAAAGACATGTATGATACTTTGTTGCCTCTTTTTATAGGTGGATAGTCTAGTGCTGGTCCTAATGAGGCAACTTCTGAGCCTTTGCACATTTCATGTGATGATGCAGATCATTCCATTTCTGATGCAGATTTACATGATGCACTTATTGATGAGAGAGTTGATATTGAGCAGGCAAAAACTATGCCAAAATGGCTGGTGGAGACTTTGTGTGACAGAAAATTAGATGCACCTTTGTCATATCGTACTCGGTAAGGCTCTTATAGTGCCTCTTTTGCATCAAATTGCTATGCTATGGCTACCTCTAGTCTTTGTGATGAGACTGAACTTGTTTCATTTGATGAAGCACAAAATTATGAACATTGGATGGTTGCAATGCAATCTAAATATGATGCTATCATGAAAAATGGTACCTGGTCTTTATGTGACTTGCCTCCTAGAAAGAAGGCCATTGGCACTAAGTGGATATACAAGCTAAAGCATAAACTTGATGGAACAGTTGATACGTATAAGGCTAGGCTTGTTGCAAAGGGTTATGTGCAGGAAAGAGGCATTGATTTTGAAGAAACCTTTGCTCCTACTTGCCGAATGACTACTGTTCATAGATCCATGCACTTGTAGCTCATCATGGTTGGAATGTACATCAATCGGAGATTAAAACAATATTTCTGAATGGTGACTTGCATGAAGAAGTGTATGTTTTTCAGCCCCGTGGCTTTGTGCAAAAAGGGCATGAAAACCAGGTGTGCAAGTTAAAGAAGGCATTATATGGTTTAAAGCAAGCACCACGTGCTTGGTATGAAAAGATACATGCCTATCTGATTGCACATGGTTTTGAGAGCAATCCAACTGAAAGCACCTTATATGTCAAGCGTGCTAATGATGTGCTTCTGATCATTGTGGTGTATGTTGATGATCTACTGCTCATTGGTCCTCATGACATGCATATTGCTGATTTTAAGGTTGATTTGCATGCCTCATTTGAGATGTCTTATTTGGGGCATTTGCGTCACTAGTTGGGCATTGAGTTTATGCAAGTTGATGGTGGAATGGCTTTGTGTCAAATGAAATATATTGAAACATTATTGTAGCATTTTGGCTTTGAAGTTTGTAGGCCTATTGCCACTCCTACGTAGATAGGTTTAAGATTGAGTCTTCATGATGTTGGAGATGTATTTGATGTTTTTCTCTATCAACAGGCTATTGGATGCTTGATTTACTTATGCATTACTTAGCCAAATATTCAGTTTGTTGTCTCATAGATGAGCAGGTTTATGCATTGCCTAGGTATCAAGCATTGGCAGGCAGTTAAGTGCATCTTTTGCCACTTGAGGGGTACCCGGCTACTTGGATTGTTTTATCCCAAGGGGGGATCACTACCACCAAATTTGCATGCTTTTTTTGATAGTGATTGGGATGGTTGCTATGACACTCGTGTGGCCACGAGTGGTTTTTGCTTCATTCTTGGTAGCTCATGTATATCTTGGTTGACAAGATGTAGCCTACTGTGGCCACTTCCAGTTGTGAGGCTGAGTATAGGGCAGCTTTCACAGCGACCGTTGAGTGCGTGTGGCTCAAATGCCTTATGGCTGATTTGGTTGTTGGCTAATCTTCTACCACCACCATCTTCACTGACAGTCAGAGCACATTGGCAGTTGCAAAGAACCCTGTGTTCCATGCTCGCACTAAGCACATTGAGGTGCATTATCATGATGTCAGGGAGAGGTTCTCTGTTGGGGAGATCAACTTGGTATATGTGCCCACACAAGAGAACATTGCAGACCTGTTTACGAAGGCTCTGCCTAGGGAGAAGTTTGAAGCTTTCCGTAAAGCTTTGGGCTTACTTCCTTTTGTGGATTGATTCCACATAGCTTGGCACTTCTTTATACATGAGTGCCAGTTCCTTGTTCACCGCATCACTCCCGAGGGGATTTGGTGATATATTTAGGTAGTGATGTGTGTGAACACTCTAGGACTATCGGGGCACTTTTTTCCCTCTTTAGGATTTTTTTCCCCCGGCTTGTATATATGCCTATTGTCCTACTGGGCTACTTATCTTTGTGCATTCTAGTGATAATACATTTAGTATTGTGTGTTGTGCTCCAAGCTTCTTCTTCTTCCTTGTGTTGTTTGCGTGCTTCCACATATGTCTAACTCCAACAATTTGGCCAAAAGAAAAATTATTTACACGTAGACATAGTACTTTATATGCCCGTATGACCCATATATGGTGGTTCATGCATCTGGTTCATAACAAATTCTTTAAAACCTTGTGTGATGCATAACTTGTGTTGGAAATACAGGAATCCATTATGAAAATTGTAGTGATCCTCACTAAATGTTGTAGAGTTGTTGAAATTGTCTTGATTATAACTTTAGAACCCATAAGGTAATGTTTCCAAATTTTTAAAGCATGCACTACAGGTAAAAGTTCCTTATCATATGTACTCTAATTCTTTTTAGAAGGTATAAGTTTCCTACTTTCAAATGCAATGGGATGATCATTTTGCATCAATACAGCACCTATACCTAAACCACTAGCATCTGTAACTACATGGAAAGGTTGTGCAAAATCTGGTAATTTCAAAACAGGTGCATGAGAAAGTGCATGTTTGAGTTTTTCAAAAGATTGTTGTTGTGCTAATCCCCATGCAAATTTTAACTTTTTCTTCAATAATAATGTGAGTGGAAGTGCTAAATAAGAAAATCCTTTTAAAAACTTTCTATAAAAACTAGCTAACCCTAGAAAAGATCATACATCAGTCACATATTGAGGTACAAGAGATTCTCCAATCACTTTAATTTTCTTTGGATCTACATGAACATCTTGACTAGAAACAATATGTCCTAGATACTCTAATACTTTTGGAAAAAATAACTCTTTTCAGGATTGGCATAAAGTTTGTTTTTGCATAACAAATTAAAGATTCTTGCTAAATGATTAGCATTCTCGTCATCATTCACACTATAGGCAAGTATATCATCAAAGAAAACAAGAACAAAAGCTTGGTAATCAAGAAAAATGTTATTCATCATACGTGCAAATGTAACAAGTGCATTGGTGAGTCCAAAAAGTAGTACCATGGATTCAAAGTGACCAATCTGAGTTCAAAAGGTAGGCTTATAAATGTCATTTTGTGTCATCCGTATCCAATGATACCAAGATTTAATATCAATTTTGCTAAAGACACATGCTCCATGAAGTTTATCTAGCAAATCATCTATCCTGGGAATAGGATATCTTTTTTTAATTGTGATCTTATTGAGTGCTTTATAGTCAATGCACATCCTATAAGTCTTGTTCTTCTTCTCTACTAAAACAATAGGTGCTCCAAAGGGAGAAGAACTAGGCCTTATTAGTCCTTTGTGGAGTAGATCCTTAACTTGATTAGCTATTTCTTTTTTATGTAAAGGTCCATGCCTATAAGGTGCTTTATGGGGAGGAGAACTACCAAGAATTAAGTCTATTCTATGGTTAAGACATCCGCTACAAGGTGGTAGTTTAGAAGGAAAATCAGCCATAAAACAATCCTTATAAGAAGCCATAAATGATTTATGTTCATTAGGAAGTGTATGTGTGTAATCAACTATGTTATTGACAAAAAAATACATGAGTTGTAGCCTTTCCTAAATGCACGTTTGACTTGACTATGACTAACTAATGGAAACGATGGGAAGTCATGCATTGTAGACAAAGAAATATCTTGATTGTTAAGCTTAAAACTAATTGTGTGTGTATGATAATCAATGCATGGATTATAATGATGACAGAAAGGCATACGAAGTATAACATCATAGGACTGCAAAGGAGCAATTAAATATGTGCATTTATCTATGTATGAACTATACAAATCTGAACATTATGCACTTCACTTATAACATTATAAGTATTTCCTTGAAATGCAACCTTAACTTTATACATAGAAGGAAGTGGATGTAATTGAAGATCTTTTTGTAGTGTATAAGAAATAAAATCATGTGAACTACCATCATCATGTAAAATATAAACAATTTACCATTAATAGTACCTTGCATGCAAAGTAAAGAATGAATAGAAATTTCGTTACCCAAGGTACATAGATTGTTTTTCAATTCTTCTTCAGTTTGAGTGTCTTCACGAACCGCAAAAGTTCATGATCGATGAGCATGTAAGTGGAACAGACAAGTATGTTGGACCATGTTGGAGTTCATGTCACAAAAGTTCCAATTGTTTCTCAATCGGTACCCCGGGTAGGGGTGATGTACCAAAATCCTTAGTATTATGGAAGGATCCATGGCCTTGTATAAAATCAAAACATAGGACTGGACCAGATGATTGAGAGTTGAGATAGATACTGAATCATGAACAGACACCATGAATCACAACTGAATGCAGAGAAACCACCTATAGACTCACCTTGGCTCTGATACCAGTGTTGACTAGATCTCACGGATGCATAAAAGGGGAAAATCCCCTTGAGTTACCCAAGAGCAAGTGGGACTTAGAATTAGTTTTCGTGGAGGCCAGTTCCCTAGCAGATGTGGGACTTAACTTGAAAGCATGAAGGGGTGGTTGTCGAAGGTGGTCCAAATCAGTGGTAGATTGCCATCAAGTCCAATGTTATCAAATGCCAAGAGGCAAAATGACTCTACATTGCCACACATGTCCAAAGCCCCTTTGAGTGAGTGGGAAAGATGAGGGAGGGGCTAGCCTAGTGTCAGCCCATCCAATCGTCAAGGTACAAGGATTGACGGGGGGAGGGAGGGGGCATCTCATTCTCGGGCATCTACCCACTATGCAAGGGACATCTGATGTTCCCATGAAAAAGTGAGGAAGGGAAGGTTCTACACTTATGCCCTTAGAGCTTTGTCTCCAGGAAATTGGGGGTATTCCTAACTGGTCTACCATCGAGAGGCATGCCCGGCTACCACTCCTCACGCACAATTTAGTGCACCAAGGCAAAAAACCCAAGAACCAACTTAAGCTAGATAGAAAACAAAGGAGGAGACAAAGGGCAATGACACTACCCCCTCCCCCCCAAGCCCCCTGCCCCTACCTCCCCATAGCCTTGCCTCCCCCTCCCCCCCAAGCCCCCTACCCCTACCTCCCCATAGCCTCGCCTCCCCCTCCCCCCCCCCCCCTCTCTCTCTCTCTCTCTCTCTCTCTCTCTCTCTCTCTCTCTCTCTCTCTCTCTCTCTCTCTCTCTCTCTCTCTCTCTCTCTCTCTCTCTCTCTCTCTCTCTCTCTCTCTCTCTCCCCCCCATCTCCCTCCCTCTCCCTCTCCCTCTCCTCTCCCCCTCTAGTGGCATTCAAGATCAAGCACAAGGCATGAGAATGCATCAGAGAAGTGGGCACACAAGAAGAGGGAGTAAGTAGGGAGTTCCAAGAAGTGTATGTCAAATTTTAGAAGAATCCCCTACAAAAACAGTGATTTTAATCACTATCCCCTACAAAAACAGTGATTTGATCACTAAAACCATTGTAAATATCATTTCACCTTTTTGTAACTCCTTTTTGTTCATGTCGAGGAGTCCTCGAGCTTCAAGAGTATTAGAAGTATCTACCTACCAATTTTCGTAATTTTTAGACTTTGTTTGAGCCCTCAAATAAACCATGGAACCTAATTTTTAACTAGGCGAGACACTAGATCTAGCCAGGGCCAAAGCTACTCAAAAAACTATAAAACGTTGGAGGTTGGCTTGTTAGAGAGTTAGCTATTTGGAGATTGAAGCTTTGTAAGAGAGTTCTTGTGTAATTGAAGCTTTCCATTGTTCCTCTCTTTGATCTTGCCTTGTGTGTGTGTGTGCATGTATGTGTTTGTCACTCACATTTGCTCACCAAAACCGCTCATGATCTTCATATCCTCCTCACGTCTCCGCGGATTGACAAGTAAAGGAGGTGATACTCATGCTTGAGCTACACTAAATTTTGGCACCGTTGCTGCGAGAGAGCTTCGAGGACAAGCATTATGATGGTAAGATTGTGGATTTGCGATGTTGTAAGGTAAAAATAGTCAATTTCTATTCATTTTCTATTTTTTCGTCTCCATCTCCATCATTATCATCATCATCTTCTCCCACCTTCATCTTCACAATTTTACATTTTTGCTCATATATGCACTTTTTTCACCTCATTTGTTAGTTTTGGTTGTGCGCGAGAGAGAAATAGAGGCAAAGTGTTTGTATTTGTGAGTTTCTATGCTTTCCATGACCCTCTACATGAAGCACAGGCCTCCACACCTCATTTTAGAGTCTACCCAAAATTTTGAGAAATTCGCGAATTTTTGGAGAAAATCACGATTTTTTGGAAATTTCAAAAAAAATTGAATTTCATGAGTCTTTGGTTTCCTACCTAAAATCACTCAAAAAGTCGTGACTTTTTGCAAGAGATTTTTGTGAAAAATCACGATTCTTTTGCTCTAAGTGTGGAAAAAATCACAACTCTTTGGTTTTTGGGGCTTTGAGGAATTTGTGACTTTTTGGCTCTCTGAATCTCAAAAAATTGCGAATTTTTGGCTTTGGGATCTTAAGGAAATCATGATTCTTTGGTTATGCAAGTTTGAAGAAATCGCAATTTTTTGCACTCAAGTGTTTTAGAAAGTCATGACTTTCTACCATCAAGATCTCAAGAAATCGATAATTTTTTGATAACAATTTCTGAGAAAATCGTGACTTTTTGCAAGGGAGTTTTTGAGAAAATAATGATTCTTTGGCTCTCTAAGTTTGAGAAATTCATGAATTTTTGGTTCTCTGATTGCGAGAAAATCGTGATTCTTTTGTTCTAATTTGTGGAAGAAATCACGACTTTTTGGAAGGCAATGGTTGAAAAATTCATGACTTTGTGCAATCAAGATTTTGAGGAATTTGTGAATCTTTGCAACTCATAATTGGAGAAAATCGTGATTCTTTGGTTCTAATTTGTGGAAGAAATCACGACTTTTTGGAAAGCAACTGTTGAAAAATTTGCGACTTTGTGCAATCAAGATTTTGAGGAATTTGTGAATCTTTGCAACTCATAATTGGAGAAAATTGCGATTCTTTGGCTCTAATTTGTGGAAGAAATCACGACTTTTGGAAGGCAATTGTTGAAAAATTTGCAACTTTTTGCTATCCAAATTGTGAGAAAATCATGAATTTTTGGTTTTTAGATTGTGTAGAAAATCACGATTCTTTGGTTTGCTAAGTGAAAAATATGCGACTTTTTGGCCTTCTAAGTTTCAAGAAAATCGCGACTTTCTGGTCTTTGGGCTCAAGAAATCGTGACTTTCTTGCCATCCAATCTTTGAGAAAATCGCAAATTTTTGCCATCAAAACTTTGAGAAAATCACAACTTTTTGCAATTTATATTTGAGAGAATCGCGGCTTTTTGAAAGAAGAAAAGAGTAAGAAATCATGAATTTCTAGATACATATTGCACAAAACATCGTGATTTTTTTGGCTTTTGGCTTTCACAAAATCACGACTTTCTGATTGTCTCTCTCAAAAAAATCATGATTCTCTAAGAGGTCTTGTTTGCCTCTTTTGACCCCCAAAAGCCTGACTGGACATAACTTTCTCATATGAAATCCGTTTGTTGTGATTTTGGGTTCGTTGGAAAGCTTGTTTTCAGTACTACAAAAACATGGACTGGTTATAATAAAAAAAGATTCATAAAAAATACTTGAATCAAATTGTCTGTCAAATAAATTGAAGTTTAAGCTTGATCTAAACTTGGGACTTTTACAGGTCCACTAAGAGCCATTCAAGGGCATCAAAGCAAGGTGGCAAGTTTGCTACAAGTGTGGGAATGTGTGTCTGGGGCATCCAAGTGTAATCAAGGGAGAGCAACTTGAGGTTGGAATCATTCTTAACCCCCTCAGTCAATTCTTAGCTAAGGCTAAATGCAAGTAGAGATATTCATTAACTAGGGCTACGATAGGTACAACTCAAGTCCAAGAAAACCCTAATTTCTCAAGTTCAAGCATAGCCAAGATATTGTTGCGATAAACCCTAAAGGAAAAGGACTTAAGTGGATTGATCACACCTCAAAGTGAAAAAATCTAGAACTCCTAACGAAGACATTTGTTTGGTAAGGTTATATCGGAGAAGTCTATACAAGAACAAATAATTGATTCAAAAGAACATTGCAACACGATTGTACTTGGGAAAAGTGGGACTAGTGGACGAAGCTTATGAACCTAAGATTAGGTAGACACCTAAGCCGGGATAGACAAAGCATCAGATCATCTGAAGCTAGTGTCAATCACACAGCTAGGTCATGGGCACAACAACTTAGTGGTTATCCCTATGTGCTAAGCTTAGAAACAAGTGATTCAAAAATGTCTTTTAGCATGGAGAGACCTGCAGGTAACTTAGGCACTGCCTATCTATAGACACTAGAAGGTCCCTATAAGACACAATTTGAATATATTAGGACAAACCGATTAGGTGCACGCATCTATGAGGATGGTCTGAGGTGATCAGTTGTCCAACTAAAAAATTGTTGGGAATTGAACTCATAACCTCCTGGTTAGGAGTGTGATGGGCTAACCACTTGCCCCAAAAGCCATGGTTGAGGATTACTTCCTAATCCTCTCTCTTAAGGCATGGTTCAACCATCTCCTACTAGGATTATGTGACATTCCTTCCCCCTTAAAACTAAAAATAAGCCACATCTCCTACTAGGATTATGTGACATTTCTTTTCATAAATTGAAAAGTACCCGGGCCAGTCGATTGGGATGCCTTACTCATAGATTTGACCAAAGGACTGAGGTTAGAAGAGCATCACTTGGCCACAGATGTCATTGAATACTACCTCAAACGTTCAGCTCAGCAAAGGTCTGTCAGAGACGACAGACACAAGAGAGGGAGGAGTGTTGGCAGCAGTCAGGGCATGTCAAGACAAGGGAGCTAACATAAGGAATCAGATCAAAGAGAAGGGCCAAGCAGGCAAAGTAGCCAAAGAAGATCCGGCAAATAGGCCATTCAATTTTTCCGACCTAATCTCCTTTTAACAGTGATTTTCATCACTACATGAACATTGTAAATATCGTTTTTGGTAGATTCGACTCCATTTTGTTCAAGCCGGGGAGTCCTCGATCTTGAGGAGTACTAGAAGTATTTATGTACCAATTTCCATAATTTTTAGAGCTCGTTTGAGCCCCCAAAATAGCCTAGGAACCTAATTTTTAACTAGGCCGGACATTAGGTCTGGACAAGGCCATTAGCTAGTCAAAAACTATAAAAGGAGCTAGAGAGCTCATTTTGTAATTTGAACTAAAAGAGCTCTTGCAGTTGTCTTTTGATCTTAATCAAAGCTTCCATTGTCTCACTCTTTGATCTTACTTGTGTGTGCGCATGTGTGCATGCTTGTGTGCTTATCCATCACTACTTGTGCACATCACTTGCTCGAGGTCTCCATACCATCCTCATGTCTACCCAAATTGACATTAAAGGAGGTGCTACTCACCACTGAGCTACAACAAGTGTGCATGTGACATGATGTGCATATATGTA
>CM035427.1:145068788-145161288 GCA_020310875.1 Ceratopteris richardii | reverse complement strand
TGTATATACGTGTGTATGTGTGTATGCATGTGTATGTGTGTGTGTAAATCTGTGTGTATGTGTGTGTGTGTCTATGCGTGTATGTGTGTGTCTATGTGTGTATATACGTGTGTATGTGTATATGTGTGTGTAAATGTGTCTATATGTGTATGTGTGTGTGTATGTGTCTATGTGTCTATGTGTCTATGTGTCTATGTGTGTGTGTTTATGTGTGTATGTGTGTGTCTATGTGTGTATATATGTGTGTGTATGCATGTGTATGTGTGTCTGTAAATCTATTTATGTGTGTGTGTGTGTATGTGTCTATGCATGTATGTGTGTGTGTATTGTGTGTGTGTGTGTGTATGTATGTGTGTCTATGTGTGTATGTATGTGTGTCTATGTGTGTATGTGTGTGTGTCTATGTGTGCATGTGTGTGTCTATGTGTGTATATACGTGTGTATGTGTATATATGTGTATATATGTGTGTGTATGCATGTGTACGTGTGTGTGTGTGTGTGTAAATATGTGTATGTGTCTATGTGTGTATATTGTTGGAGAATTCTTCTCCTAATCGCAGCGAAAAGTGTAGAAGACCTTCTCAAGATCAAGACTCTTGCCAACAGCTGAACCTTCAAATGAAAACTGGCACCAACTTAAAAATGCAATGAACTTGAAAAACTAGACACCTACAGCTTTAAAATGAGCTATCAAACACTCAATTTGGAGTAGATTTGGGTTGGCAATTCATTGATACAAAACAAGCTACCTATTCACTCAGTTAGGCTGAAAACTGGACTTCACTAAAAACTGAATAAGTCACAGAGCATAATGAATTTCATAAAACTGTTTTAGACAGAGGAAGTACTCAAGATAAGCTTTCCAAACAATGTTTAAACACTAAAATTGAATACATATATTGAGAGATATGACTCTCACAAGTAGACTACCCAGAAATGGGTGTGCGGCTGGACATACTCTATGAGAGTGAACTGAACGAAATGACTCAAAACAAATGAAGTAGCTACAAGGGGGCTTCCACGCCTTCTTCCACTATTCTTGAGTGTCCTCCCTTGCCTCGTTTATAGCCAAGTGACCAAAAACTCTCATGATGAGTTTGAGAGCTCTTCTCCATCATTTCTCCACTACTTTGGACAGCCACTCCTCTTACAGTTCAGTTTTTGGATTTGATTCTCTTTTGAATGATTCTCTTTTGGCCTCCACTACTTGCTGAAGTAAATGCTTCTATTTTTCATTTTTGTATTTTCCTTCTACTTGAAGAAAATCCTTTTTGCAAAAATATATACGAGCTTACTTCTTTATTTTTAACACTCTCCCTCAAGCTCACATGTGAGCTTGCACCTTCAGCCATATCCTGCAAGTTGATGTCATCCTTGAACCTCTTTAGCTTAGAAGCATCTAAAGACTTTGTAAACATGTCTGCAACCTGGTCATTAGTTCCGATGAACTTTATATCCACATCCTTGCTCAAAACGTTTTCTCGAACATAATGATAATGCACTTCTATGTGCTTGCTTCGTGCATGAAATATTGGATTGTTTGTCAAGTGAATGCTTGACATGTTGTCACCATAAATTAGAATGGTCTCCACCTGCACATCAAGATCAGCCAAGAGCTTCTTAATCCACATAGCTTCACAAGTTGCAAAGGCTAAACCTCTATATTCAGCTTCTGTAGATGATAGTGCAACAGTAGGTTGCTTCTTTGAGCTCCATGTGATAGGTTTGCTACCTATCATAAACACATAACCTGAAGTGGATCTTCTATCTGCCTTCAAACCAGCCCAATCAGCATCACTGAAGCCCTTTACCTACAATTCTTCATCATATCTATAAAACAATGCATGATTGACAGTGTGCTTCACATATCTTAGCACTCGTTTGGCTGAATTTAAATGTTCACTTGTAGGAGCTTGCATAAATTGAAAAAGAACTCCAACAATATAACACAAATCTAGTCTTGTGATCGTAGCATAGATCAAGGAACCTATAATACTCCTGTATGTAGTTACATCATGTAACTTCTCTCCATCATTTTAGCATAGCTTCACATTTGTGTCCATAGGTTGAGTGAGTGGTTTGCATTCACTCATTCCAAATCTGAAAAGAACATCCAACAAGTACTTTCTTTGCATCAAGTAGATGCCATCTTTCCCATAGACTATCTCAATGCCTAAAAAGTATTTCAGCTCACCAAGATCTGAAATTTTAAACTCCTTACCGAGTTTCCTTTTGATCTCTTGTATTCCTGTAACATTACTTCCTGTTATGATGAGATCATCAACCTATATGCAAATATATACCTGCTTGCCTTCTTCTTTATTCATGTAGAGAGAGGGATCTGCATTACTTGGACTATACCCACACCTTGTGAGGTACTCGACCAATCTTTGATTCCAAGCACGTTGTGGGCGCGATTTCTGACGACTGGCGGATCAATTCAGTCGCCTCGCTAACGGCGCACGCAGGGTGACTATGCGGAACAGGTACAAGTTTTCCTAAGGTCCGTAGGGTGAAGCGTTCCTATAACGTTCAATTGCGTCAAAATAAGAAGGTGGAATAATCTTTTCACTAACTATTTGATCTTTTATAGTTTCGTTTGTTTCTTCTTGGAAGGTATCTAAGTTTCTATATACAGTTGGAGGAAAATTTTCTTCACTAACACTAGGAGGAACAGTAGAAAGTAAAGTTATAGTTGTCCTAGGATCGTGCAAAGATTCTTCTACTATTACTTCTTTTATTGATTCTTTATCTTCTATTGGTTTTGGAAACAACAATTCAAAAGTTGATGAAGGTAGAAAGGAACTATTCGAAGAACTTTCTTTAGACATAAAAGATGATACTAAATTAATAACCAAATTCCTATACAACCTCAAGGATGATGTTTATAAATGACAGTCTAAGAGATAGCCTATACAAGCTAATAAAGTTTCAAACTAAGGACAATCTCTGCTTTTCAAACTTCAGGTCACATATGTATCTCCAGTTCGCCAATAGCTGAAAAAAAACACATATATGAAAGAGGGCAACAGGCCTTCAGTTCACCAAGAGGCTGCAATTCTTCTGAAATCAGATCTAAAAATAAAACACATCTAAAAAAAAAAACACATGAACTTGTGAGCACATACTCCCCTCTTTAAATAGATGTGAGTAGCCCACCATAGCCTACATTTCTCTTTAGATAACTCAACCAATTTACCTAAATTGACTCAACATCACTCCAACAACACTCAACAAGAAAAAAGGCGTGGGATTTTTCCCCATTTGAATTTCCCCAATTTCAACCAACTATTTAAATATTCTATGGACCATATACTTTAGAATTTAAATAATCTTTCACTTCTCCTTTTTTATTTAATTGAATACTAAACTTTTAGAATAAATACTATATCTTAGACTAAAATTTAATTTAACCCATTTTAATATTTACCTTAGGCTTAGAGGAAACAATTAATTAATATATTAATCTAGTATTTTACTAAGGTTCCTTAAGATATAATTAACCTATTTAATAATTTATTTACAGATTATAACCCACTTATTCAATCATTTAACCTTAAGTTTACCCTACAACTAACTTTAAACCACATCAAATAACTTCAACTAACCCATAAACCTATTTTCTAACCTTCCATAACCCTCTAGGATGAATATTTAACCCATAATTAACCTTAAAACTTAACTAGAACCCTATAAATCATGCTCAAAACATACATTTAATCCTTGCAATTTAGCTAGAACATACATTTAACCCATAATTACCCTTGTAACCCTTTAAAACATGATCAAGACTTTTAATTAATCCTTATTTACCCTTAATATTTAGCTAGAATATTATCAAAACCTATAATTAACCCTTAATTATCTTTATATTTTCATCCAAAACTCAGTTTACCCCTTAACTAACCCTTGACTTTTCATCTACACCCTTAATAAATACTTCCCATCCTGATAATATTTAGCAAACTTCTTTTCCTGCAGAAATTAAATTCAAACATTCGTCAAAAATTTCATAATTTAACCAAACTTATATCAATCAAATAATCTTTTAATTTTTGAAATATTTTAAGAGTAATAAATTCTCTCCGACATCCGCCCCCACTAAACCTACACATCGTCCCGATGGGCCAACCTGCAGATTCAAAGAAGGCAATATCAAATTCTCTTTGAAAATTATTCATGACTCAAATGCAAATAGTCTATAAAAAATGCTCTTATCATTAGTACATCTTCTGATAGCAAAGAAAAACTTATAAAATTATGAAAGCTTGAAATTCAACCTTTTCGTTCAATGCATGAGTTGGAAAGCAGGTTTTAGAAAGAAACTATAGAAGTCATTCAAATAGTGTTCGTACTAACTCTTCTATTAACTCTGTTCATAAGTAAAGCATATGTTATATAAGCCTTCTATCCTCATCTCCTAGCCACTTGCCATTAAGATACAAAAACTAATTCCCCTCTAGCATACATCCGCCTTATATAGCCCGCTTTTTAATTCAGAAGTGATTTCAAGACCACAACTCATTCATTGAAACGACTTGATTTTTCTTTCATCTCTTTTTTCATCATAATTTTTCTTTTTGTCTTTTTTTTTTTTTTCATATGCAGCAACCATTAATGTACTGCTTTCAATTTTTCTTCGCAACTTTTTTTTTATGAAGGGGAAAGGCTTAACCCCTAATCAGAGCAAAGGATCTAGAGGTAAGCTAAAAGCGGAACTAGGATCTCTTTAGCAAAATGGGTCAGATTCAAGGAAGGTTACCTATATAAAACAAGTTTACTCCTACTAGGAGTTGCAAGTTAAGGGTTCCTTCAACTAATCATCTGACGGCCATAGATCTCTAATCCCTATCTTCTCTTCAAACACATTCCTACTTCAGTGTAAATTCTACTTTCATAATTTTAAGAATTTTCTTAACCTATCTGAAGACTGTACATATTCTATCATGAAATGCATGAACTTTCATAATAAATTGAAACATAAATCAGGTTTAGAACTTTTTCACCTGATCTATATTGACTCCATCTTCAGCTCTCTTTAAGTTCATCAGAACTTTTGGCAAAAAATCTTCAATTACTTTGATCAATTCATCTTCAGACCCTATAAGCACTCATAAAGTAGAAGCTACAAAACAAGTAATCTTCATTATCATTTATCTTGCAAATATAAATTCATATATTTTATCAGATTCATCTTCATCATGTCACAAATTTCATCATAAGAAATTCATAGTAGTAATAATTGTTATAAATAATGCATTCTTAATTTTACAATAGGTTTTTCAACATTTTTTTTTAATTTTTTTTTTATAGGAAAAATCATAATGTTCATAGTATTTTTAACTTGTATCTTTAAAAATTCATATCTGGATTATGAAAATTCCTCTTCCTCATCATATGGAAAGTCAATATAATCATCATCATATTGTATCATATTTTCATGTTCTTCATATTTTTCATGATCATATCATGTATGTTTCTTTCTTTTAAAAGTATACCATCATAATTGTTGTAAACAAAAAATCATTTTGTTCAAAATATTCATCATTTCATAATGTTCTTCATAATTGTTCATCATAATAGATTTCTTTTTATTTGTGAAAGAAAGAAAATCATAAGTTCATCATAAGTTTAGTAACATCATTTTGATATTACTATTTATAATTAGAAAGCTTATTATCAATAGAAAAGCATAAAATATGGGCATTCTCATCATAAGAATGAAAATCATAGTGGGTAGTATATCAGCATAATTATTATCATCCTATCTCAATGGATAATTATATTTTTAGTATAGAATAGCATCTTTGGTATCATAAGTTTAGGAAATGACAAGCATATTGATCAAACTTATTTGCAAGCATATTATGCATATAATTTCAAACATGTTTTAGTTTAATTTATAATCAACAAACTTTGAGTTTTCATATTTTACATTCTTTTGGTTAAGTAAATCATAATGTAAAACTTTCTCATAAGCTTTTAACTAACTTTCCAAGCATAAAAACTTCATAAAACAAAACAATTTAGGTAAATGTTCATCATCTTTAGGAAAACTGACATATATGGAGCAACCAATATCAAAATTTTGAAAAGTTTTATCTTCAACAAACAATTCCATCACAATAAAACTATTCTCTTAAATTCTTCTCCTTTTCCTTAACTTTAGATGAGTTTTTGATATTATTTTCAATATTACATATGGCTTCTTGTATCCATTTTTCCATATTCTTGTCATGTTCTAATGGAATTTGAAGATTTTCATCTTCAGATATTTGAACTATTCTTTCATCATTTTTAGTTTTGTCACATTTATTGTCATTTTCTATGACTTTAGGTTCTGTTTTGACCTCATGTATGTCTTTGTTTCCATCAATTGATTGTTCATTTTCATCATCGTTTATCCTTACATCTTCTTCTTTCATAATCTTTTCCAATGTATCTTGATCCTTAGATGTAATTTGAATATCAATGTTACTCATAGATTTAGGTTTAAGAAGGTTTTGATCCTTGTTCAAGCATTCACTTTTAGTCACAATCTTGGTGTTTATAAAATTTGATTGACATACATTGCTTTCTTCATCATGACTCTTTGGTTTCCATTGTATTTGAAGTTTGGTTTTAGGACTAAATTTTGTTTCGTTAAAGTAGACTATCATCCCTCCTCGACCTAAATTTAAACGCAAAGGTAGTTGTGTTTGATAATCACAAATCTTAAGGTCATGTGTAATGACTAAGTGATTTTGACATGCATTATTATAAGCAACACAATCCTCGTACATATGACCTAGTTGGTCACACCAAAAACATCTTAAGGGATATACTTTCCTATTCATAGCCCTATAGGTGGATCTCCTATACTCATTCTTATGGGATTCATTAGGCAACTTTGGAGATACACTTTTTTCATGTTTGCACTTGCATTTAGGTAGATCATTGACTTGTTTGGTCAAATCATCTATTTGGATCTTTAATTTTTTAACAATTTCTTGTAAAATCCCACACATCACACTATTTGAATTTGAAAACTCACTTAACTTGTCAATTAACAGAAATACTTCTTTAAATTTTGCTTGATTTGATGAGTTTAGCTTATCCTCTAAATCTCTGACTTGTGTTTCAAGTCCCAAATTTGCATTCTTAATTAAACCCTCCATAGAAGAGTTCTTTTTATGTGTGTTTAAATTATCTGCTTTCTTTTTACCCATTGATATTTGAGAAAAAAAGAAGTATTAGAGGATAGATCAATACCTGCAATCTGAATCGAAGAAGAGGCTCAAAGAGTGACTGTGTAAAAATTTATACAATTTTTAATAGGATCAAAATCTAATACATCAATTGCTAATTGATGAATGTGCAAACGTTCTTCTTCAAAATGTTGATGGTAAGGGTGTAGAGATGAAGTTTACTACTTGCCTATTCCCGTGGAGGCGCTCAGAGCATAAGCTCAGCCCTCAACAGCCAGGGAATTACAAGGTTTGTAATTTCTGCCACTGCAAGACAATCACCTCAAGCCGCTGCAACCACGTAGCCTAACCAAGCTGATGCATATGCAAGAAAAGAAGAAATGTTTATACCTCTCCTGCTATGCCATTGTTCACGTCGGGTTCAAAGTGTGGGCGCGATTTCTGACGACTGGCAGATCAATTCAGTCGCCTCGCTAACGGCGCACGCAGGGTGACTATGTGGAACAGGTACAAGTTTTCCTAAGGTCCGTAGGGTGAAGCGTTCCTATAACGTTCAACTGCGTCAAAATAAGAAGGTGGAATAATCTTTTCACTAACTATTTGATCTTTTATAGTTTTGTTTGTTTCTTCTTGGAAGGTATCTAAGTTTCTATCTACAGTTGGAGGAAAATTTTCTTCACTAACACGAGGAGGAACAGTAGAAAGTAAAGTTATAGTTGTCCTAGGATCGTGCAAAGATTCTTCTACTATTACTTCTTTTATTGATTCTTTATCTTCTATTGGTTTTGGAAACAACAATTCAAAAGTTGATGAAGGTAGAAAGGAACTATTCGAAGAACTTTCTTTAGACATAAAAGATGATACTAAATTAATAACCAAAGTCCTATACAACCTCAAGGATGATGTTTATAAATGACAGTCTAAGAGATAGCCTATACAAGCTAATAAAGTTTCAAACTAAGGACAATCTCTGCTTTTCAAACTTCAGGTCACATATGTATCTCCAGTTCGCCAATAGCTGAAAAAAAACACATATATGAAAGAGGGCAACAGGCCTTCAGTTCACCAAGAGGCTGCAATTCTTCTGAAATCAGATCTGAAAATAAAACACATCTAAAAAAAAAAACACATGAACTTGTGAGCACGTACTCCCCTCTTTAAATAGATGTGAGTAGCCCACCATAGCCTACATTTCTCTTTAGATAACTCAACCAATTTACCTAAATTGACTCAACATCACACCAACAACACTCAACAAGAAAAAAGGCGTGGGATTTTTCCCCATTTGAATTTCCCCAATTTCAACCAACTATTTAAATATTCTATGGACCATATACTTTAGAATTTAAATAACCTTTCACTTCTCCTTTTTTATTTAATTGAATACTAAACTTTTAGAATAAATACTATATCTTAGACTAAAATTTAATTTAACCCATTTTAATATTTACCTTAGGCTTAGAGGAAACAATTAATTAATATATTAATCTAGTATTTTACTAAGGTTCCTTAAGATATAATTAACCTATTTAATAATTTATTTATAGATTATAACCCACTTATTCAATCATTTAACCTTAAGTTTACCCTACAACTAACTTTAAACCACATCAAATAACTTCAATTAACCCATAAACCTATTTTCTAACCTTCCATAACCCTCTAGGATGAATATTTAACCCATAATTAACCTTAAAACTTAACTAGAACCCTATAAATCATGCTCAAAACATACATTTAATCCTTGCAATTTAGCTAGAACATACATTTAACCCATAATTACCCTTGTAACCCTTTAAAACATGATCAAGACTTTTAATTAATCCTTATTTACCCTTAATATTTAGCTAGAATATTATCAAAACCTATAATTAATCCTTAATTATCTTTATATTTTCATCCAAAACTCAGTTTACCCCTTAACTAACCCTTGACTTTTCATCTACACCCTTAATAAATACTTCCCATCCTGATAATATTCAGCAAACTTCTTTTCCTGCAGAAATTAAATTCAAACATTCGTCAAAAATTTCATAATTTAACCAAACTTATATCAATCAAATAATCTTTTAATTTTTGAAATATTTTAAGAGTAATAAATTCTCTCCGACAATGTGGTGCTTGCTTCAGCCCATACAAAGCTTTCTTCAATCTACAAACAAAATGTGGATGCTTTCTATCTTCAAATCCAATCGGTTGACTCATGTATACCTCTTCTTGAAGTTCACCATTGAGAAAAGCATTTTTTATGTCAAGTTGGTACAATGGCCATCTCCTTGCTGCACTCACTGCAATCAAGGTTCTAATTGTTCCCATCTTTGCAACCGGGCTGAAACTCTCTTCATAGTCGATGCCGTGAGTTTGCTTGAATCCTTTTGCTACTAGACTAGCTTTATGCCTTGCTAGAGAACCATCAGCATTTCTCTTTATTTTAAACACCCATTTATTTGAAACAATCTTCATACCTTCAGCCTTTGGAACTAGCTCCCATGTGTGATTGTCCTTGAGAGCTTTCATCTCTTCTTGCATAGCTTCTTGCCATTCTTTTTGTGTACATGCTTCTTCATATGCATCCGGTTCTTTGTCTTTGACCACCTGTGTCATATATACAAAATGCTTTGCAATAAAACTATCATAGCTCAGCCTTTCAATTGGATACCTTACTCTTGAAGACCTCCTTTCATTTCCTTTTGAACATTGCTTTTTCAATCGGTTCAACTTTACCTTTGGTGTGATCACCTCTTCATACTCTTCTTCACTTGCATTTGAATCACTATTTTGGGCAGCACTTTCAGCTTTAGATCTTTCATAAGCTGATGTTGGTGATGATGAATGACTCCTTAGCCTCCCCTTCCATGTTGAGCTTTCTCCAAGTGATGTAGAAGCTTTTGGACCTGACATTTGAGTGCTTGTTTGCTTAAAATCTTCTTGGACAGCACCTCCATCATCTTCGCAATCCTCTTCAAGAATCTTCTCTTTCCCTTTGTCTCCAAACCATGGTCTTAGCTCATCAAATGCCACATCTCGTGAGACTCGTAGCTCCTTTGTCACCGGATTGTAGCACCTGTATCCCTTTTGCTCCGATGAATATCCAATAAAAATACATTTTTCGGACTTTGCCTCCATCTTTGTCCTTAGTTCTTGAGGGATGTGAACATAACACACACATCCAAAAACTTTGAGATGTGTAAGGTCAGGTTTCTTACCGGAATAAACATCCTCGGGAGTTAGATTATGCACTCCAGCCATTGTGCACTTGTTCATCAAATAAACAGCCGTACTAGTTGCTTCAGTCCAATAGTTTAGTGGCACCTTCATCTCGTTGAGCATGCATCTTGCAACTTCTGTGATATGTCTATTTTTCGTTTCAGCTATTCCATTTTGTTGAGGTGTGTACCTACATGTAAATTGTCTCTTGATGCCATTTTCATAAAGAAAATCTGAAAATTCTTTCAAGAAATATTTTCCTCCTCCATTGGACCTCAAGGTCTTTATGTAGCGTCCTGTTTCCTTTTCTACATGTGCTTTAAATCTCTTGAACATGGAGACACATCTGATTTTTGTTTTATGCAAAACATCCATACTTTTCTTGAATGATCATCAATAAAAGTGACAAAATATCGATTACCACCCACCGATGGTTGTTGTGATGGTCTCCATACATCCGTGTGTATCAAGTCGAGGACATTCCTTGCCACATAGTTGCTTTTCTTGAATGGTTGTCGAGTTTGCTTTCCTAGTTGGCATGCTTCACAAAACTCATGTAGTCCAGCATCATTGAATCTTGGAAGACCTCTTACCACTTCATGGTTGCTCATGTCCTTGAGCTTGGGAATGTTGATGTGTCTAAACCTTTTGTGCCACAAATCGATTTCAGCAATCCTCTTGTTTCCAAACTGAATATACATCACCTTTCCATGTGGTTGTTGAATGTCCAAGGTGAACATCCTACCTTCTTTCCTTCCTTGAGCAATGACCTTGAATCCTTCTTTTGGATTCTTTATAAAGCAGCCTTTTTCATTGAAGATAACATGATATCCTTTCTCTACCATTTGTCCTATTGAAATCAAATTCTTTGCAACAGTAGGAACATGAAGAACATCAGCCAATACCTTTCTATCTCCAAGCTTCATATCTCCAACATGCTCAATTGCGTGTTGAGTTTCATCGCCGGTCTCCACACATCCTTTTCCACTTGGATTTTGTAGCTTTGTGAATAAATCTCCTTGGCATGTCATATGGTTGCTGCAACCTGAATCTATGAACCATTTTTGGTCATCAATTCTTGAGTTGTTGTAGTCATGCTTCATGGCAAGCATGGTTTGCTTGTCTCCTTCACTTGATGTACTCGCATAGTTATTTTGGCTCCTTTGGTTGCCTCCATTCAGCCTTCCATTCTTTTGCCAACAATCATTTGCATAATGTCCTAGTTTACCAAAATGATAACATGTTATACCTTTGTGAGGATTGTATGAACCTCGACCTCTTCCTCTATTTCTTCCTCGACCTCTTCCATGTGTGTTGTCATTTGAGTTGTCCTTGTTGTCCTTCGAGTTGTGTTGGCTGAAATTTGTGTTGTTGTAGCTTCTTCCTCTTCCTCTCGAGCCTCCTCTTGAGTTCCTTCCTCTACCTCGTCCTGCATATAACATTTGACTATGGCTGTCCTTACCTTTGTTTCCTTCTCCTTGTTGAGCTACCTCTTCAGCCACAAGGTTTGGTATAATCTCGTCGAATGTTGGTAGAGGATCTCTATAAAGAATGTTTGTGATGAGGGGCTTCCACTTTTCTTCACTCCTCAAGCCATTGAGGGCTGTTTGGATGATGTCTTCCTCTTCTATCTTGCATCCAACTGATGCTAGCTGATCTCGAAGCTCCTTGATCCTCAATGTATACTCACTAATGCTTTGGTTTGAGATTTTCTTCATGTTGTTGAGCTCGTTCTTGAGTTGCATCCTCCGAGACCTTGTTGAGGTAGCATACACCTTCTCCAATGCTTCCCAAACTTCCTTGGCTGTTTCTAAGCTTTGCACATGACCCATCATAGTGTTAGAAATAACTTGTGAGATGAGGAACGTCACCCTTCGATTCCTCTCTTCCCAATCAGCAAATTGTCTCCTTTGTGCCAGAGTAATGTTGGGATCTTCAAGGTCCACAGGTTATGGATCGTCTCCACTAACTAGACTCCATAAACCTTTACCTTTAAGGTAATTTATCATTCTATACCTCCAATATTGAAAATTATCTTTATCTAACTTCTCAACTAAATGAGCCATTGAAAACTTCCAAGATTGGAGTTTACCTCAAGTATTGTGTGGCGCTCTTCCTTGAGTTTACGAAGCTCCCCCTTGATTTGTAGCTTCTCCTTTGCTTCACTTCAGTTCCAATGCTTTGCCTCTTCAAGCTCCAATGCTCTGATACCAATTGTTGGAGAATTCCTCTCCTAATCGCAGCGGAAAGTGTAGAAGACCTTCTCAGGATCAAGACTCTTGCCAACAGCTGAACCTTCAAATGAAAACTGGTACCAACTGAAAAATGAAATGAACTTGAAACTTTGGTCACTCAAACTAGACAGCTACAGCTTTAAAATGAGCTATCAAACACTCAATTTGGAGTACATTTGGGTTGGCAACTCATTGATACAAAACAGGCTACCTGTTCACTCAGTTAGGCTAAAAACTGGACTTCACTAAAAACTGAATAAGTCAGAGAGCATAATGAATTTCATAAAACTGTTTCAGATAGAGGAAGTACCCCAGATAAGCTTTCCAAAGAATGTTTAAACACTAAAATTGGATACATACATTGAGAGATATGACTCTCACAAGTAGACTACCCACCCAGAAATGGGTGTGTGGCTGGACATACTCTATGAGAGTGAACTGAACGAAATGACTCAAAACAAATGAAGTAGCTACAGAGATTGTGAACACTACCTAATGAGGCTAGTCTAGCAAGAAAACGAAGCATGGAGCAAGAGTCTCAGGACTACGCCTTAGTAGGAGATAGCCTATACCAAAGAGGCAAAGATGGTTACTTAAGAGTGTGGGTTCATGAATCCAACTATTTGACAATCTTAGAAACTGCACATAGTGGTCTCTCAGGTGGACACTTCAAGCCTGACCGAGTAATTAAGACCATTCTATTCTTAAGACTTTGGTGGCCCACTCTTCATATGGATGCACATACCTATGTGAAGAGATGTGATACATGCCAACGTGCACAATATGCAATTAGAAGAGACGAGATGCCTTTGAGGCCAATGATGGGAGGACACACATTCTCAAAGTAGGGTATAGACTTTGTAGGTCTTATTTGCCCCCAACTAGAGAATCCCATGCAGAGTATATTATTGTAGCCACAGATTACCTTACAAAGTGGGTAGAAGTAAAAGGCATGACAAAAAACGATGCCCAAACGATGGATAAGTTCTTATTTGAGAACGTGTTCACTTGGTGCAAGTTACCAATAGAGTTAGTAAGTGATAGAGGTATTCACTTCTTGAATGAAATTATTGAAAAACTTCTCCAAGAATTCTTGGTGATACATAAGAATTCTGACCCCTATCATGTTGGAACATCAAGCTATTGGGAGAAATTACAGTTGTTCTGTCTTGGGGTCAATCTTTGCATATTCCTGAAAAATAGAAAGTACCACCGGTGAATGTCTGATTCATTCCTATAGCATATTTTGCTTATTCCTTATACTTTTGTGCATTCTATACACAACCCTATGTGTATCACTCCCATAAAAGTATTTTATCTAATTGTAATCATGTTGGTCGCTATGGGCATTTGAAGTTCATTGTCTCTTCCATAGATAGTAAGTTTTTTGAGCTAGTCAATGCACGAACCTATCTGTTTTATATCGACTCATTCTCCTTGATCCTCCAAAGTACATAGTGCATTTCTTTGCACTTATCGCATGCCTATAAGTTCTATTTGAGTCTCCATAAGCTCAAGGGCTGGTCTTGTGCCAGTTGGCTAGACCAAACTTCATCACTTTGAAACACACTTTTCTACCTCCTACAAGCTTCTCCAAGTTCTTTCAGTGGTATCAGAGCTAGATCAAGATGGGTGATGGCTTTCCATCAGTGATCCAGAAGCTTGATCAACACAACTACGCGGCTTGGCAAATCAGAATGGGGGCCTATTTGCAAGGTAGAAATCTTTATGGAATGGTAGCAGGTGATGAAGCTATGCCTATTCCAAGATCCGAAGGAGGACCTACACAAGAGGAGACAGATAAGCTCACACTTTGGTGCGCAAGGGATGCTCAAGCAAGGTCGTACATACTAAAATCTATCTCTGACTTTCTATTAGCACATAGTAGAGGATGCAAAACATCTCAAGAGACTTGGGATGCTCTCGAGACTTTCTTTTCTACTAGTACAAAAGCAAGAAAGAATCATCTTTGGAACAAGTTCAACTAAATGAAGAAGACACCTAAACAAACTATCACAGAGTTTGTTACCAAGGTCAAGGAGGTTGCGGATCAGTTAGCATCCATTGGAGAGCTGATTGAAGAAGAGGCTATCATGAGGTAAACCTTCGACATTCGAAGTGATAAGCAATGGCAATCCTTCACGATGGCTTATGATCTCATCATGGATGTGCAAACTCCAGACTTCAACATCTTTCTTGGACAACTCTTCAATCAAGAAGCCAACAATAGCATAAAGGAAGGTAACTCCTATCATGGTAATTCAACTAGTGCTATATATGCAGATAAGAAGGATAAGAAGCAGAAAGACAAGAAGAAGGAAGAAGATGAAGAAGAGACTTCCCGAGCCAACTTCGCAAGCAAAAGCAAGTGGAAAGGGAAGAAGAAAGGACAAAAGCAAGACAAAGCCAAAGGTCAGAATGTTCAGCTTTGTTCCATTTTCAATAAGACCAACCACACCACTCAAAATTGTTGGTTCAATGGGAAGACCCAGAAAGGAAGTGGAAGAGGTGGATATGGCAGCAATAGACCAACCACATGAAGACTCATTGCTTCTCATGAATCTAAGCCACAAAGAAGGTAAAGAAGATGATCATTTGTTCTACACAGATTCAGGATGTTCAAATCATGTTGCACGAGACATTGCTCTTCTATGTGATTTGGAAAGTCCAAAGCATAGACATGAAGTACAAACAAGGGATGACACAAAGCACAATGTGGAGAAGATTGGTAATGTCAAAGCTTCCAATGGTAGGAAAAACATTCTAAGTAAGGTTCTCCATGTACCCACTATCACTAAAAACCTAATAAGTGTAGGCCAAATAGTTGAAAAAGGCTTGCAAGTTAGGTTCACCCAACATGGAACTTTTGTGGAAGATCTATGTCAAGGCTTCAAGAAGATAGTCAGAGGTGAGAAGCATGGTAGGCTCTTTACTTTTGAAGTAGGAGAAACCAAGAACATAGCTCTATTCAACTTTGGGTCTCAAACCCTAAGTGAGATTGAAGTGTGGCATAAGAGACTTGCTCATATGAATGAACGAACCTTGAAGGATATATGCAGGGATAAAACTATTCTAGGACTGCCGAACATATCAAAGCAACACATGATCAACATGTGTGATGCATGTCAGATTGCGAAGACACAAAGACAACCATTCAACCACAAAGGCTACATCCACAACAACTTATTGGACTTAGTACATACAGATGTATGGGGACCAAGTCAAGAACCTTCATTGGGAGGATCAAGGTATTATGTCTCATTTATTGACGACCATAGTCTATGGATTGTTCTATACTTTATCAAGAGTAAGAATGAAGTGTTTGATTGCTTCAAAAATTATCTCGCACATGTGGAGAATCATACAAGTAGATCACTCAAGAAGCTCAGATCTGATGGAGGGGAAGAATACTTCTCCAAAGAGTTTGATGAGTTCTTGGAGGATAAATGTATCAAAAGGGAAGTGACTACTAGGTACTCTCCTCAACTAAATGGAATTGCAAAGAGGAGAAACAACATTGGTTGGATCAGCTAGAACAATGCTTGAAGAGAAGAAGTTGCCACATTATCTATGGGAAGAAGCTATTTCAACTACTATGTACTTTGTCAATAGACTACCATCCAAATCACTTTAAGGTATGACTCCTTATGAAGCATGCATGGAAGAAAACCTAGTCTTGGACATTGTAAGGTTTTTGGTTGTTTAGCTTATGTTCATGTACCATCACAAATAAGAGGTAAGCTAGATGAAAGGGCAAAAAAGGCAGTGTTTGTTGAATATGATTCAAATCAGATGGGTTATAGGTTCTATAATCCTTTAACCAAGCAATTCACTACAAGTAGAGATGTTGTGTTTGAAGAACACAGGTCTTGGTATGATGAAGACAAACAAAAGGTAACTCTACCATATGATCTTGATTTTGATTCTCATCAATTAGGAAGCAAGCATGATACACAGGTCTAGGATCCAAGAAGTGATACAGACGATGACCAAGATGAAAGAAAAAAGGATTACAAGCTATGGAAGTCAAGAGGCAAAGCAAAGATGCAAGAGGTTGGAGAATGCTCCAAACAAGCACCTAGAAGATCAGCAAGAGAGAAGAAACAACCAAAAAGTATGGATATGATTCCACATTTGTTACAAAGCATTCAATCTACTTGGCAAAAGACTCTATTTCAAAGGAACCCTCAACATATGAAGAGGCAAAGGGAACCCCTAATTGGGAAAAGGCCATGAAAGAAGAAATAGATGCATTGAAGGAGATGGACACTTGGGATTTGGTTCCAATGCTGCCGAATCAAAGGTAATTGGTTGCAGATGGGTATATAAAGTTAAAAGAAATTTTGATGGATCAGTTTGCAGGTACAAGGCAAGATAAGTTGCCAAAGGATACTCACAAACTCATGGTATAGACTATGAGGAAACATTCTCACCAGTTGCAAAGATGACTACGATCAGGACATTGATAAGTGTAGTTGCTGCAAGGAATTGGAGACTCCTCCAACTTGATGTGAAAAATGCATTCTTAAATGGTTGGATAAGTGAAGAGGTATACATGTCACAACCACGAGGTTTTGAAAACCCTAATCATCCGTCTTATGTTTGTAGATCTAAGAAAGCATTGTATGGATTGAAACAAGCTCCTAGAGCTTGGAATTACAGGTTGGTTACATGCCTTCAAGATCAAGGGTTTAGACCAAGCAACTCAGATCCTTCTCTATTCATCAAAAGGGATCATGATGAGGTTATCTATCTATGTGTATATGTAGATGATATTATTGTGACAGGTGATGATCTAAATGGCATTCAAAGGATCAAGAGACACATGCAAGAGGAGTCCAAAATCAGTGATCTAGGTGAGCTCAAATATTTCCTAGGTATGCAGGTGATATACATAGATGAAGGAATGTTTGACTCAGAGAAGATACATTCAGGATCTACTTCTCAAGTTCAAAATGGAGAACACTAAACCTACAGGTACACCTTTGGAGATGAATCATAAACTTAGTGTTTATGAAGATGAGAAAATTGAAGACAGTAAAGAGTATCAAAGCTTGGTAGGTAGCTTGATATATGCTGCTCATACAAGGGCAGACATCTCATATAGTGTGGGAGTGCTTAGTCAGTTCATGCACTCGCAAAGAAGACTACACATGGATGCAGCTAAGAGAGTACTTAAGTATCTCAAAGGTACAATCAATGAAGGTATATTCTATCCTTACTCTTCAAATTTGGATATCAAAATCTATTCAGATGTAGATTGGGTAGGAGTTAAGGATGATAGAAGAAGTACTTTTGGTTACTTAGCATTTGTAGGTTCAAAGCTAGTGTCATAAGAGGAAATATGGTCAAAGGCATTGTATACAGATTTGGGACTTCTAAGTTCCAAACCTCACATATTTGGAGATACTATAAGTTCCATGCATCTAGCGGCAAACCCTATTTTCCATTCAAGAACCAAACACATAGAGGTGCATTACCACTTCATCCAGGACAAGCTCATGGCAAAGGAGATTGACATTTCTTTTGTTCATATTGAAAAGCAAGTAGCATATATGATGACGAAGGCACTTGATGGAATAAAGCTTTGTAGAATGAAGACTTAGGCATACTTTAGCTTGAGGGGGAGCTATTGGAACATCAAGCTTACACTATGCTTGAGGTGGATTTGATCTACACCAAAGGCTATCATGTTGAAAGAATATCCGTTGGAGAGTTCTTTTTCTCATGCTCACTTATTGTATTTTTTTAAAAAGATTTTTCATGGATCTTTTACCATTGTAAAAGCCTTGAGCTCTGCACATGTAAAAGTAGAAAGACAAAGCCTAAATCCCACCAATTTTGTGGTGGTTGAGTTGCATTCAATCAAGCAATCAATCACCTAAAAGTAGATCAAACTATATCTTCGCTTTTCTTAGATTGTAGGAAAGTGAATTGATTCCCTCCAACAACCATTCCCACCTTCATTTGAGTTCAAAATCCACTTGTAGAATTTTTGGATCACTTCTAGAGTCTATATAAAAACTTGAAATCACTTGTACAATACATGTAAGCAATATACATACACTTGTGACCATCATTGTCTTGCTCCTTCAATTTTTTGCATCATCTTCTTCGCCAACAATAATCTTGCAGAGGTTTCTGATCTCTTTCCAGAGCTCCAAATTGCATGCAAGATGGCTCATTGGAAAGTTATTAGTGTCTAGTTTATTCCTATAAATTTTTAAAGCATTTGATTTTGTAAATTGGGAGAAATTGCAGTGTTTCTATCTCGAGGTCAATCTCTACGTATTCCTAAAAAATAGGAAGTACCACCGGTGAATGTCTGATTCATTCCTATAGCATATTTTGCTTATTCCTTATAATTTTGTGCATTCTATAGACTCAAACCTATGTGTATCACTCCAATAAAATGATTTTTTCTATTTGTAATCATGCTGGTCGCTATGGGCATTTGAAGTTCATTGTCTCTTCCATAGATAGTGCGTTTTTTGAGCTAGTCGACGCGCAAACCTATCTGTTTTGTATCGACTCATTCTCCTTGATGCTCCAAAGTACATATTGCATTTCTTTGCACTTATCGCATGCCTATAAGGTCTATTCACGTCTCGATAAGCTCAAGGGCTGGTCTTGTGGCGGTTGGCTAGACCAAACTTCATTGCTTCGAAATGCACTTTTCTACCTCCTACAAGCTTCTCCAAGTTCTTTCATATCATCCACAAGCTAATGGAAAAGCTGAGAGCCCAAACAAGATCCTATATAATGTATTGACAAAACTGGTAAATAATAAATGCTCTAATTGGGATAAACAAATTCATCATGCTCTTTGGGGTTACCAAGTTGCCTCCAAAACGGTACTTAATGTCACCCCATTTCAAATGGTCTTTGGATAGAATGCTATGTTACCATTAGATTTCTTGATCCTTACTTTAAAAGTAGCACAAGAGCACGAGTGGAATGGACACGAGTTATCATCTAGGATATTTGATCTAGAATGCTTAGGTGAGAGTAGGCTATGAGCAGCAGCTAGCATCTATGCTGTAAAGAAAAGGAAAAAGTCATACTTTGATGAAAACATCAAGGATAATGGATTAAAAGAGGGAGACCTAGTGTTGGTTTAGGAAAAAGGCATACTTTGATGCACACATCAAGGATAAAGGATTGAAAGAGGGAGACCTAGTGATGGTTTATACACTAAAGCAACATGCCCATAAATTGGAAAAACGAGGATATGGACCCATGGTCATTAATAGAATTTCCAGTAGCGGTGTGGTTCAATTGGCAACTCTAGAAGGTGACATCTTTCCAAACTATATAAGTGGATGTCGCATCAAGCTATGTCAAGAACCTCTTAAAAAGGTTATGTTAATGAGACTCAACACTACTAAGAAGCAAAAAGAGGAAGATTTTAGGGTCAGAGAAGAAGCATAGGCAGAGGTTAGAGAGCGCATTAGGTGAAATAAGTTAAGGCCACAAGGTCTAGATGTAAATCCCAATACCCCAAGATATCACATGGCTATGCACCAAAAAGAGTACATATCCTAGCATCATAGATAGATGACCATTCATCACTGTTGAGCTAGGGCATGTCATTGCAAATACGATGATCAAAGATCTGATTGATTCTCAAGCAGCCACTCGTGCAATTAAGTACTCATGATGTAAAGGATTGGGCATGGAAGTTAAGCCATTAGAAGCTTATATAGTGGGCTAAGGAGACATGGAAACCCCTTGTATAGGCAAGGCACACATTCATATCTTCTTAAAAGATGTCCCTTAGACAGTAAAGTTGCTAGTTTTCCATGATGAGGACAACACAAAACATATGATATTAGGGCAGGATTGGTTGTATGATCATGCAATTGGCTTAAACTTGTAATAGCCATTGCTTCAGGTCTCGGTTAACAAGCAATGCCTAATCATTACATTGGAAGACAGGGGACCTTTTGATTCCAATAACCTGAACTTTGCAAGCACTACAGAGTCCAATGTGTACCATTACTCACCTATTGATGGCCAGGTCATGAAAGTGCTAGAACCCTTTCTCTTCCAAAAGTATCAACATCACAATCGGAACAATCAATTTCACTGAGTAGAGGAGGACAACTACAACTAGATGGCAAGAAGGAGGCCACCTAAGTGACAAAAGCTACTACACAACCTCGCTCCTCACACACAAGGACGAAGCCTACACCAAATTTCAAGTCAAAATAAATATGAGAGATGAAAGACAAGAAACCATCGCTGTTGTCCCAACAATTCCCATCCTGGCAAGCCAACCATGCCAAAAGAAGAACCAGGCAACTAGGAAAAACTCAACCGCAAGGTATCCAAAAAACTTGGCTTCCTAAAGACTTAGCTATAGGTCAACAAGGGCGCTTACACATGTGGTTACCCAAGGAACTCTTACATACACCAAACCCTAGGCTCTCACTCATGAGAAAAGTCTCAACAAAGACCAAGGAGAGGCAAGGGTCAAAACCAAGCATAGAGATCAAAAGAAGATCAACTCACCTCTTTGACAATAGTAATAAGACAAGCAACAAAGGTATAGGTTCCAAATCCAAAAGCACAAGTAGCTCCCTCAGAACCAAAGAGCCAACCACGAGGGATACAAAATTTAAGAAACCATCCAAAGATGAAGAGGCCAAAAGTGATCTGTATGTGGCCAAACACTACTCTAAAATGGATCCCTATAAGGAGGAATGATCAACTATCATTCACCCATCGATTGATCGCCCTTGAGCACTTAGCTCAAGACCCAATTTTTTGCACCATACTCCTTACAATGCATTCCCCAAGTAAACATGCATAGGGCCACATGATAAGGCCATGCACAAGGCACATGTTTTCTTCAACCCATGCACTAACACAATCACCCATCATTTGTTATTGGTTACGAGAACTTGGCATCATAATTATGAAACCCATGTTTGAAAGACCCAGAGGGTATCAAGGTTACAACATCACTACCTATGAAGCAATTCACAATTGACAACTGCTCAAAATCATCATGGAAAGTCTCTTTTGAGCAATTAGCAATTTTTGAAAGCTCACAAATACATCATCATGCTGGAATCCAAGGAAATACATACAAAGGATCTAAAACTTGCAAAGGCCAGCAATGGCAAAATGAAGAACCGGACAATTGACTGTGCTACATTTGGAAGATAGACTGCTCTTGTTGATATATGATGGACACTACCTCTTTAAGTACTACATGGAACACCCACTCTAACAAGGGTCTATCAAGGACGACCGACTCAAGAGGGGGGGGAGTGTTGGCACTCAAGGTCAAGCACAAGGTGCGAGAACACGTCAAAGAAGTGGACACACAAGAAGAGGGAGCATGCAGGGAGCCAACAAGTATATGTCAAATTTTCAGAAGAAATCTCTATAAAAAGAGTGATTTTGATCACTAAAAACCATTGTAAATATCATTTCATATTTTTGCAACACCATTTTTTTCAAGATGAGGAGTTTTTTACCTTGAGGACTATAAGAAGTATCCACATACCAATTTTCATGATTTTCAGACTCTGTTTGAGCCCTCAAATAAGCCCTAGAATAATAGGTCTCGTTAGGGCCAAAACTAATCAAAAAACTATAAAAACAGCTAGAGATCCCATTTTTGAATTTAATCATTTGAGGTTAGAATTTTTGAGGTTAGCAAGTTAGAGAAAGAACTTCTTGAAGAGTGTAATCGAGTTAATGAGAATCAAAGCTTCCATTGTTTCTATCTTTTCTATATTGCCTTCTGTGTGTGTGCATGCATGTATGTGCTTTGTGACTCACATTTGCTCACCATAATTTCTCACAATCTTCACATCCTCCTCACATCTCTAATGATTGACAAGTAAAGGAGGTGGTATGTGGATACTTCTAATACTCCTCAAGCTCGAGGACTCCTTGGCTTGAACAAAATGGAGTTGCAAAAATGTGAAATGATATTTACAATGGTTTTTAGTGATCAAAATCACTATTTTTATAGGGATTTCTTCTAAAAATTTGACATATACTTCTTGGAGCTCCCTACATGCTCCCTCTTCTTGTGTGTCAACTTCTTTGATGCATTTCCACACCTTGTGCTTGACCTTGAGTGCCAATAACCATCTTTTTGATGGTAGGATCTTCTTGGAAGTCCTTGATCTGAATCAGAACATTCAGCCTAATAAGAGGCAAAGTGCCATGACCCAAATTGTAAGGTCCACACATATGCAAAATCTGGGCTCATGCAAAGCTTGGCACGTCCCGATCTAGTCCGAGTGGGGCATGCCATCCCTGTAAATTCTAAGTAGTCCCTTTGCTCCAAGCCAAACAAGTGGTGTTAGGTTCGTACATCAGTTGCATAAGTTAAGTTTCCCTTAGATATGCATTCGCATGACAGCTCATGGTACTAAGGACACTGCCCCAAAATTAGAGGGTAAGAACACCGTGCAAAGTCTCACAAGTATGGACGCATAGTCTCAGATATCCATCTTTTCCATGCTTGTATAGATTATCACCAATGAGTGCGTAATCTAGGTCTTCTTGTTCTAAACTTCTTTGCGTAGCCACGGTCATATCTTGAGGGAATGTTTTTGTCCTCAGGAAGGCTACCAATGGTTCACTCCAATCTGGTATTAGAGACACTTGGTACAGTGTAGTGTGCTCCATAGGTGTTCTAATACGGTAGACTGGGTATTCCTTGCACATCCTATGGACATCTGCTTCCATAGTCGGCCAGTGCACTCCGAGTCTTCTTAGTGTCTATAAAGCTCTTTGCCTTGAGTAGTGTTGCTCTAATGCACCCACATGTGCTAATTTGCAACCATTTTGTGTACTCCTTCTCTTCTACACAACAAGCTAATATCCCTTGATCTGTATGCTTGTACATGCATCCTTCCATTATATGGTACTTTTGGGCTTTTACTACCTCCCTATCTTGAGTGTTCATTATTGGATGTTTAGGTCCATATGTCAATATTGGCACTAATGTCTTGGCCCATTGCATTACAACTTCCAAATTGAACAAGTAAGCATCAGGAAGATCATCTGATACTCCTTGGGGGGCCTCTCCGGATGTGAGCCTCAACAGATGATCTGCTCTCAAGTGAGTCTTGCCTTTCCTCACCACTACCTCAAAGTCATATTCCATTAGTAAGAGGAACCATCTTACTAATCTACCTGTATTGCATGGCTTGTTTACCAAGTACAATAGAGCTTGATGATCATTAAAAAATTTAAACTTATTTTCAAGCAAATAGTGTCTAAACTTTTTCACAGCATATACCATGCCTAATCCTTCTCTTTCAGTCATGGTATAGTTTCGTTCAACCGCATTCAATTGTCTACTAGCGTAGGCAATTGGAATATCCATATTACCTTCACCCGTAGGTTGTGCAAGTACCCATCCAATAGCATAATTGGATGCATCCACGTGAACATGAAAGGGCTTGTTCCAATCTAGTGTAGTCAAGATTGGTGTTGAACATAATCGCCTTTTAAGCTCATTGAAAGAGTTCTCACATTCTTTTGTCCACTCAAATTTAGTCAAAAGGGAGTACAGAGGCTTTGCAATGATGGCATACATGTGTATAAAACGTCGGAAATAGCCACAGTGCCCCATAAAAGCTTGCACTTCATTGATGTTCTTTGGCCTAGGTAGTTCTACGATAGCTCTCACTTTCTCTTCATCAGTGGATATGCCATTCTCTGACACTATGTGTCCTAGAATCTTGCCTTTTGTGACCATGAAAACACACTTTTCTGAGTTCAAGTAGACTTGGTATTCTCTACATTTGTCAAAGATAGCTCTCAACTCTGGAATATGGGTTTGTCTTATGTTGGAATGAGCACACAGATCATCAACATAGACTTCCAAGTTTTTCCTCAAGAATTCTTTAAACATGTGGCACATCAACCTTTGAAAGGTGGCTAGTGCGTTGGTAAGACCAAATGGCATTACCCGAAAGGCAAATATGTCCCACTCTGTAGCAAAGGTTGTCTTATGCTGATCTTTTGGAGCTATGGCCACTTGATTGTAGCCAAAGAAGCCATCAAGGAAGCTCTAGACTTCCTTGCCTGCTACCCTTTCTAAAAGATGCTCAGTGATAGGAAGCGGATAACTATCTCTGATAGTGGCTACATTGACCTTCTTCAAATTAATGCATACATGTAACCTGCCATTCTTCTTGGGTACCACTACAATGGAGGATACCCATTTAGTGTGCTCAATTTCATAGATAAATCCAGCTTCTACCAATCTATCTATCTCCTCCTTGATCTTAGCAGCATATTTATCGTTATATGTGTATGGCTTCTACTTTGAGGGTTTGGCATCCGAGGTCATGGGAATCGTATGTAAGCATATGTCAACGTCTACACCTTGTAAGTCCTTGTAACTCCAAGCGAATACATCTCTGTATTCTATTAGCAAGTCTATCAGCTCATGCTCTTCTTCCTCAGTCAGGTCATGCCCTATCTTCTATCTCATACTTCTTAAAGTTTTTTGGGACCTCAAACAAGTATTCTTCCTCCTCTGGTGTGACTTCTCTCTTCTTCCTTTTTCTTAGCTTCCCATGGGCCTGTGAAATGGGGTGGTTCCTGTAAAGAATTAGACTCGAAGTCTAATCTCTCATGAGATTGGGCAGTCTCTTGCTCTCCATAAATGGATGGAATGTCTTGTGGGAATTGATCATGCAAATCGTCCACAAGTTCAATGGGAGGAGGAACTTCACTCTCTTTAGCCCATTTCTCTTCTTGAATCTCTCGCGGGAATTTTGATGAATACCAATTCATAGAAGAAGATGTATCTTGTTCTGTGGAGTTAGGCACATAAGCCCCCTAGGTAGGAAGGCTTATCCTTTCACTTGCCTTGTCCTTACTTTGAGACGGGGGGTGCTTTTCAGATTTTGCAATTAAACTCTCCAATCTTTCTAGCAGTCCATCGAAGTGCAATTGTGTCTTAGCTGAACTAGAGAAGTTAAAGAGGCGATCGGCGTCAAACATAGTCTGAGCCAACTCCACCATCTTAGCACAAATTTTATTTCATTCGAGTTCTAGCTCAACTCTATGATAACACTTTTCATGTTTTGTTACGTTTGGCCCTTCTTGGATTCTGGCCTGATATGCCTTAAGCATCATGTCTAGGTCCTTAGGAGTGGGGTCTACTAAGACTAATCCTACTCTAGGGGCTGGTGGGATTGTGTGTGGTGGGTTGGAAGGTGGTGGATTGGAGGGAGATGGGAATAGTGTGTGTGGATTAGTGTGCGAGTGAGTTTGAGATGTGAGTTCAATTATCTTGGCTTTAGTTTCTCTTAGACTTTCCTCGAGTTCACTCATCTTCTTTGCCCATTGCCTTTTCATTCTCTCGCAACTATCCTTCCAAGTTCTAGTCCTCTTCTTAGTTATGCTCACTAACCTCATATCTCTTTTCCTATCCTAAACCCTAGTTTTGTTGCAAAGCTTGAGCTCTAGTGACCACTTGCACAGGGGTAGTGGAAGTCACACTTCCCGTAGAGTCTACCACTAATCCAATAACATTGATAGGAGTGATTTTTGGCATATTAGTGGGGTTCTTAGGACAATCTCGCAAGAGATGCTCTTTCCCACAATCGGGACAAAAACATTGAATTGTCATAGATTGGGGATGTGTAGGTGCAGGCATAGAGCAATCATGAATGAGGTGATCTCCATCACATCGGTAACACGGTCCTCTAGGAAATGGGGGTCTTACCTGCCTAGTTGAGATCTAGAGTTTGGGTTTGCATACATGACATTTGCATACTCTGGCTCCCAACTAGGTTCACTCGGGTCTTCATAGTAATATGACTCATTATGCTCAGGTGACTACATATAGTAAGCCTGTGGGCTATCAATATGAGTGGAGTCAAAGTTATGATCGCTTGGGTCACTTTCTGAAAGCAACGGTGTTACTAGGACTATGGCTCTATTCAAATTTTCTTCTACAGCTGCATACTTCACTGGAATCACATTGGCCAGAGCAGGGGGTTGCTACGCTATAACAAGTTGAGGTCTCTACTGCCCTTGATAGGGTGGTTGATAGGGTTGTTGTGGCCTGCCATATTGTTGTGGTGGATACTGGTTCTGGTATCTTCCCTGTTGTGGATATGGCTGAGAATAATTTTTTCGGATATGGCTGAGAATAATTTTTTCTAACATTATGGTCGCCTCCACAAGTATATCATCTTTTCATTGGGGCAAACCTTGGTATTTGTTTGGTTGAGACTCCTAACTTCTGAGCTACTTTTTCTGTAATTTCCTGAATTGATGTGGATGGATTTGAACTGAGACTAGTAGAGCCATCTGAATCTCTGTAGATTTTTGAAAGCTCTAATTCCTCCCCTAGGTTATCCTCAATGTCTATGCACATGCATACACACTCTTCTATGGTTCTAGGGTCCTTCAAGTACACATAAGATCTCAACTTGGTACTCAACAATCCATCTAGGAATAAAGCCACTTGTTTGGTTGGTGTGGGTAACTCAAGAACGGGACATCTCTCTAGGTATTGTCTAAACCTTCTTCGTGCAAGTTTGACCATCTCTTGAGGCATCTTCTTGAAGCTATGTATTAGTGAGGAAGTATTGTGCCGTATGCCACTCTTAGAAAATTCTATGATGAAGGCTTCTAGAAGTTGGTCTATATTCCTGAATTGGACCTTGGTGAAGCGGTTGAAACCATGTAAGGGCTCTATTCTTGAGAGTTGGGCCAAAGGCATTATATTGAGTGAACAAGTCTTCCACATGTTCGGCCCTCAAAACCTGCCTAAATTCTGCCACATGATTGTATGGATCTCCTCTGCCATCGAAGCAATTCTTCATGGACTTAACTAGTTGTGTGGGCCTCAGTGTCCTAGTGTGTTCTCTAGGCCTTGGCAAAGGGAATTCATCTGTATTTCTTTGATTCCTTGGGTCTCTCGGTCTCTTGGTCTCCATTCTATCCGTCTCCATTCTTGTTTGTTCTCTTCCTAGTGGGTTAGCAAAGCTTACCTCAGGTCTATCTCTACTCCTGTCCCTTTGAGCTCCATGAGCTTGGGATGTTCCAGCTCCTTGGTGGCCATAAGAGACATTAGATCTTGGTTGGGGAAAAACAAATTCAGCCTTCCAAGTGTAGGCATGCCTTCATGCTCTATGACCACGAAGATCCTCTCTGAAGTATTGTCCAAATAGGTCACTTTGCTTGGGCTGTCAGGATCTTTAAACTCATAGATTGTGAGCATTCCTGCTTCATTAGGCTGGTCAGTCTTGTACCTCCAAAAGGTGTCATCAGTCTCTCAATTTAAGAGCAAATCTATGCACTTATTGTCTTGGGGAACCCACTCCGGAGTGATGATTCTAGTTAGGACTGATTTTCCTGGAGGAGTTTTGGGGTCTCTTCCTAAGTTCCCTTGCTATATGTCACCTATGTCTCTCCATAATCACATTACCAAATTCATCTGTTCTATCTGGTTGGTTGGTGACTACGTACATTGTTCCTTCCTTATCTAGGTATGCACCATTCTCAAATTTGACTACTAGGTGTTCTAGTCCAATGGGTTGATCTGTGTTTTTAATCTAGACAATGGATCTTCTTAGGCCGTCCTCATAGATGTGAGGACCTAGTCAGTTGGTCCTGATGTATTCAAGTTTCATTTTATAAGGGCCTTCGGTTTTCTCTAAGTAAGCCACACCTGGACTTCCTGTGGGTCTCTCCATACCATAAGACATCTCTGATTCACTAGTTTCAGAGCTAGGGTAGTGCGGATAAGCGCTCAAGTGTTGGGCCCAAGACCTAGCAGTGTGATGGACACTAGCCTTTGAAGACCTAAGGCTTTGTCTATCTCTCCCTAGGTGTCGTCTTGATCTAAGGTTCATATGCCTGATTGAACAATCCCAATTTTACCCCAAGTGCAACCTCGTTGCAGATCACTTTATATCAGTCACTTGGCTCTTTTTTAGTTGGTTATCGTGTTTATGCTCTTGTCTGATATCACGTCATCAGGAATATTTAAGTGAATTTTTGCACTTTAAGTTGCTCGTACCATGTTAAATTCTTTTCTTTAAAGTTATCGATCACAGAGAGATTAAATTCCTGCTTGAACTTGAGTACTTAAGATTCTTCAACTTGACAGATGCCTATTGTCACCCTATCTTACTTCTAGCATGACTCGCACAGCCTAAGCTAGGAATTGACAAAGGGAGTCGAGAATGATCAAAACTCACTTGCTTATCCCTTGCTCTTTGGTGCTCAAGAACACCGTTCTCAAGCTTGAAATATGCTAGTGCTCTGGATGCCCTTTGATGCTCTCAATGGACCTGCAAAAGTCCCAAAGTTAGCTCAAGATTTAATTTCAAATGACATAACAAACCATTTTTATTCATGTAATTTAGAGGCCAAATTGTCCTTTGGTTCTTATGGAAGACAATCCTAAAGATCCCTTAGTTTCCTTTCCTTGGGATTCCAAACGAGCTTTCCAATGAGCCTAAGATCACTCCAAACGGATTTCGTATGAGGAAGTTATGACACTTCAGGGTTCTTGGGTTAAAATAGGGTTCAAAAAGGCTAACAAACATACATGGTTTTCTTGAATTACTTGTGTAGAGGCCTCACAAAGCACTAATTACTTGATATTTATGCCCAAAATTGCCCCAAACCATGAAATAAAAAACCCCTAAAAATTTGCAGAAAATGGCTCTCAATCGTGATCGACAGGGCTGTCAATCGCAATTCACAGAGGTTTCTCTTGTGGCCTGTCAATCGTGATTGATGGTGTCAATCGCGATCGACAAAGTCGGTCGTGAAGGCTATCAATCATGACCGAAGGTTTCAATTGCGATCGACACTTTTCCGCAAATTTCAACGTGATTTCAGTTGATCGGGGGTGTGTCCATCGCAACGGATACGTGGACACGTGTTTTAATATGCCAATCATGAAGTTTTAGTCGATCCCGATCAACGGTGTCAGTCGTGATTCACTGAGTCCTATGTGGCAATCCATCAGGGTCTGTTGATCGCGATTGACAGGGTCTGTCGATCGCGATTGACAGGGTCTATCGGTCGCAATTGACTGTCCAGACCTAGTGTCCGGCCTAGTTAAAAATTAGGTTCCTAAGCTATTTCGGGGGCTCAAACGAGCTCTATAAATTATGGAAATTGGTACATAAATACTTCTAATACTCCTCAAGCTCAAGGACTCCTTGGCTTGAACAAAATGGAGTCGAATCTACCAAAAACAGTATTTACAATGTTCATGTAGTGATGAAAATCACTGTTAAAAGGAGATTAGGTTGGAAAAATTGAATCGTCTATTTGTCAGATCTTCTTTGACAGCTTTGCTTGCTTGGCCCTTCTCTTTGCTCTGATTCCTTTGTTAGAGTATGATCAATGTCTACCCCTCATGATTGTATGCACATTTTGTAAGGCCCCCTTTATGAGGAGAAGCCAAGTGTGCATTACCCAATTGATGGGAATCCCAACTTGAATGTTGGATGAAGGTCATATTGGACCATGTAAGATATTATAAGGAAAGGGAGTTACCAGGGTCCCCAATTGTGGGGTCCGGGGCAGCGGTGAGCAGCCCCGGCTGGGGGGTCCAAGGGGGCCAGCGGGCCCCCTGGCTGGGGGGTCCCAGGGGGCCAGCGGGCCCCCTGGTGGGGGTCCGGGGGCAGCGCCCCCGGCGCGACGGTAAAGGGAATATTCCATGGAATATTCCCTGTCGGAGTCAGAAATCATTTATATTTGTTAGGTCGGTTCAACCAGTCTAAGCCGTGTATGGCAATTACGCGGGCGGTGGCCGCCCACGCTCTACCGCCCATGTATAGCCGTCCATGGCAGGCCACCCATGATCCTATATATACATGACTTCTGCACTACCTAAGACATTGAGTTGAGCCAGCATACCTCTACCTTGTATCTCCCTATCTAGAGTTGTCTAGATCACCATTTAAGCTCTACCTTGAGAGCGCACGGGTGGACAACGCCATCATCTTTGTACTTGCTGCTAGTAGAAAATTGTTGAGATTCTCCTATATCTGTTATCTTCTCTGCTATTGCTCCTGTGTTATATTGCGTAACTATTGTCTTACATGGTATCAGAGCTGTAAGGTTCGAATAGCTTGAGAAGTATCATTATTTTAGCCTACTAGCAGACTAGAATATCAGTAGATTATTCGAGTGATTACATGATGGCTTCATCGTCGAACACTAGTCTTGGTGCTTCACCTAATGTTAATGCTGCACCTATTCGAATTCGTCCACCTGCATTCACTGAAGGGAAGCTGGATGGAACCAACTATACACTCTGGAAGTTCAAAATTTCTGCAATTTTGGACTCCTATGAATTACTTGACACTGTCATGGGACCGATGGGATTGGATCCAGAGCCTATACCAGTTGAAGATCCAGCAAATTCAAGATTGATGATTCAGCCAGATCCAGATCTTCTACGAGCTTGGAAGAGGCGGAATGCTGATGCATTATGTGCGATTGTCACTAGTGTAAGTGATTCTGTGCTTACTTTAGTTCAACATACTACTAAAGCACATGAGGCTTGGGGCATATTGGCTCGACAATATGAGACCAAGAACCACACTAGGATACAGAATTTAGAAAATCAGTTGGCAAATGAAAAGCATTCTGATTTTGAAAAGGCTGAAGATTTTATCAAACGGATAAAGCATCTTCAAGATCAATTGGCTGCAGTTGGTGTTGTTATAACACCAGAAGAGCTAGCTCGAAGATCTGTACGTGTTCTTCCAGCAAAGTATGATGGATTAGTAACAGCCCTTAACACTCAGGTAAGGCCAACTCCTCTTACATTTGAAGAGTTTTGTGCCATGCTTTTAGAAGAAGAGATGCGGCTGAAGAATCGGCAAAGTACAACTGATGCTGCATTCTCAGCAAATGCAAAAGGTAAAGGCTCTTCAGAGGGATCAAAGAAGAAGCCAAAGAAGAAAAAGTTCACAGGAAGTTGCTTCTATTGTGAAAAGAAAGGCCATGCCATCAAGGATTGCAGAAAGAAGCAAGCTGATGAACGGAATGGGACTGTAAAATCATCATGGAAGAACAAAGAGTCTGCAAACAACACAGAGCTGGAACTTTGGGTAGCTATTGAAGAGGTATGTTCATCTGCTCAAGCTCGTGTTGATGAGCCATGGATTTTAGATAGTGGAGCTTCTCGCCATATGACTAGTAAAAAGGATTGGTATAGTTCCCTAGTGCCTCTACGGGAATCCATCAATGTAGTGGTGGGAAACGACTCCAAGTGTCCAGCTGAAGGAACTGGAACCATCTCTTTTATCACTTCTCCAGGTGTTGAGAAAAAGTTATCCGATGTTCTCTATGTACCTACACTCAAAAGAAATTTGTTGTCAGTTTCTGCAATAACAGATCGTGGACTCGAAGTTCACTTCAATAAGAGTGGTGCGGAAATCATGGATTCATCAGGTAATGTTGTAGGTAAAGGCACACGACGGGATAACTTGTATGAGTTAAGTGCTTTAACTGCTACAGAAGATAAAGATGTAAGCAGGTTATGGCACCAACGATTTGGGCATCTCGGATTTGCAGTTTTGAAGGAGATGCAACGAACAGGGATGGTTGCTCATTTGCCTGCATTTTCAGAGTTGCAGGAACCTTGTGAAGCTTGTATGATGGGCAAGCAACAACGAAAGGCATTTCCAAGAGAGACCAGCAATCGATCTCAAGCTCCTCTAGAGTTGGTACATGCTGATCTCTGCGGTAAAATGTCTACACCTGCTTTAGGAGGATCTTTCTACTTCTTGCTGTTAGTCGACGATTATAGTAGAAAGATGTGGGTTTATTTCATTCGAGAGAAGGCTGATGCTTTTGAAAAATTTAAAGCGTGGCATAAGTATGTAGAAAGTGAATCAGGAAGGAAACTGAAGAAATTTAGAACAGATAGAGGAGGTGAATTCTTGTCAACAGAATTCAACAATTACTGTAAGGAGCATGGTGTGAAAAGGCAACTTACCACAGCTCATACACCTCAACAAAATGGCGTTGTTGAGCGCAGGAACAGGACAGTAGTTGAAATGGCTCGTTGTATGTTAAAGGCTCAAGACATGCCTGATTCATTCTGGGCAGAAGCAGTCAATACAGCAGTCTACATCCTCAATCGAAGCTACACAAAAGCTCTGAAGGGGATGACTCCTCAAGAAGCATATTCTGGTAAAAAGCCTTCAGTTTTGCATTTCAGAATTTTTGGTTGTTTCTGTTATGCACATATTCCTGATTCAACAAGATCAAAGTTGGATTCAAAAAGCAAAAAGTGTGTCTTCCTAGGATATAGTGAAGAGTCTAAAGCATACAGGTTATGGGATCCTGAGGCAAGGAAGATTTTTGTCAGCCGAGATGTGGTGTTTGATGAACGACCACACTTAGTAGAAGATAAAGGTAAATCTACTATCTCATCAAACGGAGAAATATCTCACCTTGTGCCTATCAAAAGACAGGTTAAAGTTGAGGAGGAGGAAACATCTGATGGAGAAATTTCCTCAATAAAAAGCCAACCAATTGTAGCTGCACAGCGTAAGCCACTACCGAAGTGGGCACAACAGCTCTTTGATGATCACAATCCACATGTAGATGCACCAGAATCATCATCGGATGGATTACGAAGATCAAAGAGAATAGAGGAGCAAAGAAGAGCCTCAGAACACATTGTTAACATGGCTCTAATGGCAGATATCATGGGTTCGATAAAGGAACCTACCACCATTGAAGAAGCCATTGATGATCCAGATTGGAGAGCGGCAATGCAGTCTGAGTATGATAGTATACTCAAAAATGATACATGGGATCTAGTCGACTTGCCGCCAAAGAAGAAGGTAATAGGTACTAAATGGATTTGGAAAGCTAAGTATAAAGCTGATGGAACATTAGAAAAGTATAAGGCACGATTAGTTGCACAGGGTTTTTCACAGATTGAAGGATTTGATGTTCAAGAAACTTTTGCACCAACAGCACGCATGACAACTATTCGGACGGTACTTGCAGTAGCTGCACAAAAGTCTTGGCCTATTTTCCAGATGGATGTCAAATCTGCATTTTTGAATGGTCACCTCAAGGAGGAGGTATATGTATCTCAACCACCAGGTTTTGAGGTGCCCAATTCAGAAAATAAAGTTTGCAGGTTGAAGAAAGCTTTGTATGGACTTAAGCAAGCTCCACGGGCTTGGTACCAACGAATTGATCATTTTTTCAAAAATATGGGTTTTGAAAGAAGTACTTCTGATGCTAACTTGTATGTAACGAAAAGGGATAGCAAGCTAGTTGTTGTCATTGTATATGTAGATGATTTGATCATTACAGGAGATCATCAGGAACTCATCAATCAAACTCGGATCAGCTTGGGCACTGAGTTTGAAATGACAGACTTAGGTCTACTCCATTTTTGTCTGGGAATTGAAGTATGGCAAAGGAAGGATGGCATTTTCATCTCACAACAAAAATATTCCAAAGAAATTCTCAAGGCATTTGGAATGATGGACTGCAAACCAACTAGCACACCTATGGAGGTAAATCATAAGCTATCTATGGATGATAACATGCCTGATGTAGATGCTAAGAAGTATAGGAAGCTCGTTGGAAGTCTTATTTTTCTGTGCAACACTAGACCAGACATTTGCTATGCTGTTGGAGTGTTAAGCAGGTTTTCCAACAAACCTAAGGAGAGTCACTGGAATGCTGGAATGCGAATTCTAAGGTACATTGCAGGAACCTTGGATTTTGGTATTTTGTATACCACAGGTGATACACTCCAAGGATATTGTGATTCAGATTGGGCTGGAGATTGTGATTCTAGAAAATCAGTTTCTGGATATTGTTTCTCACTTGGTTCAGGAATATTTTCTTGGGTAAGTAGGAAGCAACCAACTCTCGCACTCTCCTCCACTGAAGCAGAGTACAAAGCAGCTTGTTTTGCTTCTTGTGAGGCAGTCTGGTTAAGGAGAATTCTTGCAGATATAGGCTTTCCATCAAATATGCCAATTGTACTCAAGTGTGATAATCAAAGTTGTATGGCTATTGCAAAGAACCCAGTATTTCATGCTCGCACCAAGCACATAGAAGTACAATACCATTACATTCGTGAGCTAATTGAAGATGAAATTGTGGAGCTAGAATATTGCCCAACAGAGGCAAATTGTGCTGACATATTCACTAAAGCACTTGGAAGAGAGCAGCTCAACAAGCATCTTCAACAGATGGGCATAGGACCGAGACCTACTTGATTTATCATCGGTAAACATTGAGGGGGGGTGTTAGAGTATGATCAATGTCTACCCCTCATGATTGTATGCACATTTTGTAAGGCCCCCTTTATGAGGAGAAGCCAAGTGTGCATTACCCAATTGATGGGAATCCCAACTTGAATGTTGGATGAAGGTCATATTGGACCATGTAAGATATTATAAGGAAAGGGAGTTACCAGGGTCCCCAATTGTGGGGTCCGGGGCAGCGGTGAGCAGCCCCGGCTGGGGGGTCCAAGGGGGCCAGCGGGCCCCTTGGCTGGGGGGTCCCAGGGGGCCAGCGGGCCCCCTGGTGGGGGTCCGGGGGCAGCGCCCCCGGCGCGACGGTAAAGGGAATATTCCATGGAATATTCCCTGTCGGAGTCAGAAATCATTTATATTTGTTAGGTCGGTTCAACCAGTCTAAGCCGTGTATGGCAATTACGCGGGCGGTGGCCGCCCACGCTCTACCGCCCATGTATAGCCGTCCATGGCAGGCCACCCATGATCCTATATATACATGACTTCTGCACTACCTAAGACATTGAGTTGAGCCAGCATACCTCTACCTTGTATCTCCCTATCTAGAGTTGTCTAGATCACCATTTAAGCTCTACCTTGAGAGCGCACGCGTGGACAACGCCATCATCTTTGTACTTGCTGCTAGTAGAAAATTGTTGAGATTCTCCTATATCTGTTATCTTCTCTGCTATTGCTCCTGTGTTATATTGCGTAACTATTGTCTTACATCCTTATGTCAGCTCCCTTGTCTTGACATGCCCTGACTGCTGCCAACACTTGCCCACAAGCATACACACATGCATATATATGTACGCATGCATACACAATGCACACATACACATGCATGCACATATACATATACATACACATACATATACACACATACATACATATACATGCATACATATGTACATGTACATATATTGATTTCTAACCCATTTTGTTTATATGTACAGATTATATGGATCCTAGTAGAGAGACAAAGGGAAACTCACTCTCATAAAAAGTCTTATGAGAGCAAGAGTTCTGCTTGATACCTTAGGGATTGTCATGCACGAGTACTCAAAGATGTATGATGAGAGTTGGATTTTATAATCGAGATGCTTACCCAGCGACCAGAGGAGGGCTCTTCTACGGCTCCACATGCAAGAAGAGAACTATCTGCTCATAGGTATGTTTTTTTTTTCACAAATTTTTTTTTAATGATATTATAACACATATTTTTATTTATTTTTATCTATCTATTTTCAGGACACCCATACCACCTCGAGATGATGAGAACAGAGCACAGGTGCCTATGAGGACATGCATAGGTACCCTAGGGCTAGAGTGGAATATAGAGCCAGAGGGCAATATAGTGTTTATAGCGAATGGATTGGAGTTCAAGAGAGGAATGTGAGAATTATGTGACTCCTACCTGCGCCTTGTCCACTTGCAATGGAAGTAAGTATAAGTTTTACATATAAACTAAAATAAATATCTTATGTCTTATTTACATCATTTTCTTTTATTTTTGTAGTGAGCATGGTGAGATGGATAAAAAATATGTACTTAGTTCACTTGAGATAGAATTTGGGACTGAGTGGTCACATAATTGGTTTCTAAAAGAGATGCGAACACTTATGGCTCACCGTCATGATAATGCATGGTATGCATTGCTTTTATTTGTTATATTTATATGTGTAACTATATATATGTTGAAGAATCACTCACAAATTTGACATACAGACAGACATAAAGACGAAGAAAGACAAAGAGAAATAAAAACAAAGCATTCAAAAAATCAAGCCTTAGTGAAGGGACAAATTCACGACTGTAATATAGTTCATAGAAACTTCCAGAAATATGAGTTGTTTGAATCTCGGATGAAAGATGTATATAAGAGAGTTGAGAGAGTGATAAATATATACATGTAGTAAACACCAGAGATTGCGTATGTAGAGATGAATAATAGAACCTGAACTGTCGGGTATTCATCTGAGAGAGATGGTAAGGAATAACTACTCAGAGTAGGAGAGTTTTCCATAGCTATGAGCAAAGTGAGGCCAAGCTATTTTGTACACATCTTCTCTAATAGAAAACACATGTTCATGTGGAAGTTTGAGCACATTCTTCGTATGTGAAGAAATCTGAGTGATTTCATGTTATTGTGAAAGTTAGTTAACAGTTACAGTTTTCTCAGTAAATGTTTTCCGGTACTTCTATAAGTTAGATCTTGCAGTACAGTGTAAAGTTTTTCATGAGTGATAGCTCATCTTAAAGCTAGGAGTCTGAACTACAAACTGATCAAAGAGTTTGATGAAATGGGACATGTACACACAGTATAGTGTCAGACCGTAAAGGCATTCAGAACTAGTGAAGTTTTTTCTTAAACTTCAGATAGAGTTCATTCACTGAAGGAAGCTCGGGTATTACTTCCTTACTTCATAAACAATCATTTGAATTAATTACAAACAGAATTGCAGTTGATTCCGGTAAGATTCCGGTAACATTACAATGACATTCCGATGACAGTCTGGTGAAGTTCCGATTATATTTCGGTGAAATCAAAACACAGTTGTAAAGTTTTCAGTTTTGAAAAGTTTGCTAAGTTAGTGATGATTATAGAGGTGTTCTAATATCACTCTAGCTTAGTTCTTGTGGTGTGATGAATTCCGCAGTTGAGCTTTAGATAGTTAAGCTCACTCACCGCGTCAATAGTTTGAAGATGGTTCGTTAGACCTCAACAAGTGGCAATATTCCACAGCTTAGTGTCAAGCTTTTGCCACTAAATCAACAAGTGGTATCAGAGCAGGAAAGATTTTGAAGAGCAGAAAGATCCTCAAGAGTAAATGAAAGTGAAGATACAAGAGAATTCGAAGAACTTTCACAAGAAAGGTGAAAGCTGAGATGATCAACAACAAACGGCGTCAAGAAACATTCCGAAGTAATTCTCAAGGGTAAAGATTTGTAAAAGGTAAAACCTTTTAACGTTACACTCACCAGAAGTAACAGAAACAAGAAGATTATGGCAAATCATATCTCTATTGACAAATTGGATAGAGATAATTATCCTGCATGGGTAATGCACATGGAAGCCTTACTTATGAGTAAGGACTTAATGATATATGTGATAGGAAAAGAAAAGAAGCCAACTTTCGAAGACGAGAGTCAACCAAAGAAAGAAGAGTTAGAAGCCTTGAAGCTATGGCAGAAGAAAGATGCAACGGCAAGAGTGTATATCTACAATACCGTTACAGATCATCTACTACCACACATTAGAGGTCTGGAGAAAGCTGAAGACATATGGAGTGCATTTGAAGATCATTTCCAAAATACGAAGAAAGCTAGGAAGGCTAACTTATGGTCAGAATTTACAACGTTCAAGAAAAAACAAAGTCAAAGCATGAGTGATTATGTCACTAAGATGAAAGACTTGGTGGACAGTCTTGGATCTATTGATGAAGATATCGAAGATCACAGGTTGATAGCACAAGTGCTTGCAGAACTGAGAGGAGATGAAAGGTGACTCTCAACTGAACTTTCTTTAAATCATTTTGTACCAGATTTAAATCAGTTGCTTGGACTAATGTTAACGTTTGAGCAAGATTTGAAGACAGACGGAGATAAAGGACATAGTTTGGCTATGTATGCAAAGAATAAGAAGAAAGGTAATAAAGGTAAAGAAAAAGATGAAGAAGAGATGTCTACTCAAGCAAATTTTGCAAGAGGAAGAGGTAATGTAAGAAGTAAAAGTAGAGGTAAAGGAAGAGATAATCAGACTAACAACAAGAAGTCTTGTTGGATCTGTGGATTTAGCAATCATTTGGCTCATGATTGCTGGCATAATTCTCAAGGATCAAGTCAGAATCAGAATAATAACAGTAGAGGCAGAAGCGGAAGATATCAAAGAGGAAGACAAAGCCAAAGAGGCGGGTATGGTAGAGGTGGAGCAAGAAGTTGGGGACAGAATTAGTCTCACAACACTACCTACTACAACTATGCGAATGATATGCAGAATGACACTCATACAACGTTGATGATGAACTCGATAAGTATGTCAGAGAATGAAGACCTCAAGGTATTCTATATTGACTTTGGTTGTTCAAATCATTTGTCAAGAAATATAGAATTGTTATCAGAACTTGAAGGAAGTATTTCAAATCATACAGTACAAACAAGTGATAACACAAAATATAATGTAAGGTCAATTGGAAAAGTAAAGTGTAAGAATGGAGCTGACCTACTAACAAATGTTTTGTATGTTCCAACAATCCCGAAGAATCTGATTAGTGTGGGACAGATAGTAGAAAAAGTTTTTCAAGTCAGGTTTACAAATGAAGGAGTATTTGTTGAAGATCCAGAGAATGGATACAATAAAATTGTCCATGGTAAAAAGGAAGGTAGACTTTTTACTCTTAAAGTACAAGGGAATGTTGGTCAAGCCTTGATCACACATGGTGATGAGGTATTTACAGAGTTAGACCTCTGGCATAAGAGGTTAGGACATTTTAATGAAACAAGAATCAAAAGTATGGTGGAGAAACAATCCGTGAGTGGATTACCAAATATGAAGAATCAACATATGATTCACAAGTGTGAAGCCTGTCAGATGGGAAAAGCCCACAGGTTACCATTTCAGAAGAAAGGGTACAAACACGATGATGTGTTAGAGCTCATACATACAGATGTATGGGGACCAACAAAAGAAGGGTCTATCAGTGGCTCAAGGTATTATGTTCTTTTTATTGATGATGCAACAAGATGGATAACTCTTTATGTTTTGAAAGAGAAGTCAGAAGTATTTGAAGCTTTCAAGCATTTTCATGCATATGCTGAAAGACTTACAGGACAAAAACTCAAAAGGTTGAGGTCTGATGGAGGAGGAGAATATTTTTCTCGAGAATTCAATGATTATCTGTGGAATGCAGGTATCAAAAGAGAAATAACTTGTAGGTATACACCGCAACAAAATGGAGTAGTAGAAAGGAGAAACCGAACGCTGGTTGAGTTTGCAAGAGCAATGCTAAAGGAGAAGAATTGTCCAGATTATCTTTGGGCTGAGGCTGTAAATACAGCTACATATCTGGTAAATAGATTACCATGTACAGCTTTAAATGGAATGACCCCTTATGAAGCTTTGTGAGGCAAGAATCCAACACTTGATCATTGTAAAGTGTTTGGATCAGTTGTTTATGCTTATGTACCATCACAACTGAGACATAAGCTTGAACCAAAAGCTAAAAAATATGTGTTCATTGGATATGATGAAAAGCAGATGGGTTATAGGTTATGGAGTCCTCTAACCAAACAGTTTATTGTTTCCCGAGATGTAACATTTGATGAAGGAAAAAGTTGGTATACAGACATAGAGTATAATGAAGAAACAATTAAAGAAGAGATAAGAAGGAAAGAAAAAGGAAAATCACATATGTAAGTGAATGGAGATGAAGATCATATGCAGGCAAGTACGTCTAAGATCGGATCAAGAATGAGAAACGAAGATGGACCAATATTTGATGAAGATGTGTATTCAGATACACATGAAGAATATGAGCTAAGAAGGTCAAACAGAGTAAGGAAACAACCAACAAGGTATTCTTATGACACTTCTTATTTGACTCAGAAGTCATGTTTGCAGATTAAGAAGAGCTCTCTATGGATTGAAGCAAGCTCCAAGAGCTTGGAATTACAGACTTGTGAAGTATCTCAATGACCTTGGATACCAAAGCTCAAAGGCTGATGCAAGTCTACTCATTAAGAGAACAGATGAAGGTATGATCTACATTTGTATTTATGTAGATGACATTATAATCAGAGGTACCTCAGATGAAGGAATTAAGGAGGTAAAAAGATTACTTGAAAAGGAGTTCAAGATCAGTGACCTAGGAAAGTTATCATACTTTCTTGGAATGGAAGTCACATATACAAATCATGGTGTATATGTTTCACAAGAAAGGTATCTCCTAAACTTGCTGAAGAAGTTTAACATGGAGAATTGCAGAGAAGCTTCAACCCCACTTGAAGTAAATCATAAACTCAGCAAATATGGTGGTGTAGAGTTTAAAGATATGAGGAAGTATCAGTCGTTAGTGGGAAGCTTAATTTATGCTACACTAACAAGACCTGATCTCAGTTATGCAGTGGGAGTTCTCTCACAATTCATGCATTGTCCAAAGGATCAACATTGGGTTGCAGGACAAAGAGTTCTTAGATATATCAAAAGAACTATAAAAGAAGGATTATATTATCCTTTTACGTCAGATATAAAGCTAAGAGCATACAGTGACCCAGACTGGGCAGGAAGTCAAGATGACAGAAGGTCAACACATGGATATATGATATACCTAGGAGATAAGCTTGTAAGCTGGTGTTCAAAGAAGCAACACACAGTGGCTTTATCATCAACAGAAGCAGAATATAAAGGACTTGTGGAAGCAGCTAAAGAAGTGATATGGATGCAGACCTTGTTCAAAAGTATGGGGATTGATCAAGGTATACCTATCATACATGGAGATAATATGAGCTCGTTATATCTTGCAGCAAATCCAGTATTTCATGCAAGAACAAAATACATAGAAATTCAATATTATTTCCTGAGGCAAAAGGTAATGGAAAAAGAGATTGAAATAGTATACACATCTACAAAAGATCAGATAGCAGATATTCTAACAAAGAGCTTGGATGGAGTAAAGACAAGCAGATTCAAAGAAATGGAAGGAATAAAAGAAAAGAGGAATATATGAAAGATCAGAGGATGCTAATTAGTGATTGAGGGGGATCTATTGAAGAATCACTCACAAATTTGACATACAGACAGACATAAAGATGAAGAAAGACAAAGAGAAGTAGAAACAAAGAATTCAGAAAATCAAGCCTTAGTGAAGGGACAAATTCACGACTGTAATATAGTTCATAGAAACTTCCAAAAATACGAGTTGTTTGAATCTCGGATCAAAGATGTATATAAGAGAGTTGAGAGAGTGATAAATATATACATGTAGTAGACACCAGAGATTGCGTATGTAGAGATGAATAATAGAACCTGAACTGTTGGGTATTCATCTGAGAGAGATGGTAAGGAATAACTACTCAGAGTAGGAGAGTTTTCCATAGCTATGAGCAAAGTGAGGCCAAGCTATTTTGTACACATCTTCTCTAATAGAAAACACATGTTCATGTGGAAGTTTGAGCGCATTCTTCATATGTGAAGAAATCTGAGTGATTTCATGTTACTGTGAAAGTTAACAATTATAGTTTTCTCAGTAAATATTTTCTGGTACTTCTACAAGTTAGATCTCGCAGTACAGTGTAAAGTTTTTCATGAGTGATAGCTCATCTTAAAGCTAGGAGTCTGAACTACAAACTGATCAGAGAGTTTGATGAAACGGGACATGTACACACAGTATAGTGTCTGACCGTAAAGGCATTTAGAACTCGTGAAGTTTTTTCTTAAACTTCAGATAGAGTTCATTCACTGAAGGAAGCTCAGGTATTACTTCCTTACTTCATCAACAATCATTTGAAGTAATTACAAATAGAATTGCAGTTGATTCCGGTAAGATTCCGGTAACATTACGGTGACATTCCGGTGACAGTCCGGTGAAGTTCCGATGATATTTCGGTGAAATCAAAACATAGTTGTAAAGTTTTCAGTTTCAGAAAGTTTGCTAAGTTACTGATGATTATAGAGGTGTTCTAATATCACTCTAGCTTAGTTCTTGTGGTGTGATGAATTCCGCAGTTGAGCTTTAGATAGTTAAGCTCACTCACCGTGTCAACAGTTTGAAGATGGTTCGTTAGAGCTCAACAAGTGGCAATATTCCGCAGCTTAGTGTCAAGCTTTTGCCACTAAATCAACAATATATATATATATATATATATATATATATATACACACACACACATATATATACACAAACATACACGCACATCAGGTCACCTGCATACATGTGTATGTGTGTATTTATATATATGTGGATATGCATATGTGTGCTTATGTAAAGATGTATATGAAAGAGAAAGAGAGAGAAAGGAGTGCGATCGGAGGTACACATACACGCATACACACACATACACACACATACACATACATGCACACACACATACATGCACATTTACACACACACACACACATACATGCACATTTACACACACACACATGCATGCACATTTACACATACACACACATACATGCACATTTACACACACACACACACATACACATGCATGTAGATACACACATATAATGAATACACACATAGACACATACACATACTCACATACACGTACACATACATAATCATATGTACACACACATACATATTTTACACACACATACACACAATATATATATATATATATATATATATATATATATATATATATATATATATATATATATATATATATATATATATATATATATATATATATATATATATATATATATATATATATATATATATATATATATATGTGTGTGTGTGTGTGTGTGTGTGTGTGTGTGTGTGTGTGTATGTATGTGTGTGTGTGTATATATATATAACAGTATACATATATATAGATGTATAACAGTATATATACAGAAACACACATACACACACACACACATATATATATAACCTAATTCAAAGACCCTATTTCAAAAACCCTAATTTGGAAACACTAATTTTGATATTAGGATTTTACGAACCCTAATTTAGCCTTTTAGCCATATGGTTGAAGCATATGTACACATTGCATCTATTCATCCGACCACCTCCTAGAGAGATGTCTCTCCTCCCAACCTTATGCCTCTATATATAGCTATTCTAATCAATAAGGATCATAATATATATAAAGATATATACACATCATGAAGATACACATACATAAATATAAAATGATGGAGTAGATACATATGCATGTGACCTGATGTGCATGTGTATGTGTGTATGTGTCAACTAGAATATTGGTGAATTCTATTATGTATGCTTCTAGTTGAATAAAGAAGAATCTATTATCTAATATCCATTCAAATGATTCAAGTTACTGATCGATAACTAGAGTAGGATTTACTATCTAATCTACTCACATGTTTTCATTATTGCCAGCATTTTGGTAAGACATCAATATAGTCTCATCTTCATTATCCTTATTGATTTCATTTATTTCTTCTATTGTTAAATTTGTGTTCTCATGAATGACATCATATATTGATGGACGAATATCGATTTTTGGTAATTCCTCTTCATCATCAGTAGAATCAGCATGTCTATTATCATCTTCATCAAGAAGATTAGTATCATTGTCATGTACAATGATTCTAATTTCTCTTTCAGATGTTGATGTATGAGTATCGGATGGTGAATCATCAAGAGGAATTTCTTCAATCTTTGTAACAATAAATTGTTCAAACAATGACCTACCTCTAGGTTGAACTTGAATGACTTGCCACCAAGGATGAGCATCAGGGTTTTTATAAAAAAATGCTTGTTCAATATGCCTAGGAAGAATATATGGTTCTCTAGTAGATTGCATTACCTTGGAAGAATCAATTCCCCAAAACCCAGATAATTCCTTTCTCAATGTAAAATTACTACTTTTATACTCAGCTCAAAACCAATCAACCTCAAAATGACCTATCAAAATATATGAAAACAAAAAACCATTATTAGGTGCTTAAAAAAATATTAAACTCTATCATAAAAAATATAAACTTTTTTCTATCTGTTTGAATGTACGAAATGATATTTCGTAGACACCAACAACAGTTCCCACGTAACCAAGTTCTCCGTCTATAAGGTTTGTGTCTTTTGAGATAGCACGTGATACTTGCTTGAAAGAAGCAACAATGCTAGAATCCTATGTTTTACATAAAGAATCAATAGCTTAGATTCTAATATGCTATCCAAAACCCCATATATTAGTGAACATTCAAGCGTGCAAAAGAAATTAAATTAGTAAAGAGAAACTAATATACATATATGAAAAAAAACAAAATATTATTAAAATTAAATTACCTTTCATTCAAAACCTATCATTAACTCTCTGTGCTCATCTGAGATTTCTTCATTATTTGCATTGACTCATTTCAAACGAGTATATAGCCAATTTGTGAAAGAAGATATATTTGTAATCTCATTATTATTGAGATTACGTCTATATCTTTTGTTTCTCCATCTTTTACTTTGGATATTTTGAAGTTCCTGTTCATACTCACTAACGAATGCTTGCATGCATTAACTATTATATGCTACAAAAGTAGAAACATCATTTTCTTCTTGAAATGTAAATAAAAATGGGACTCCCTTACCTAATAATACCTCATCTATTATTTTTGAAGAAGACTCGTTGGTCCATGCATGTGGAGCTTCTTCATGAACTTTTTCAAGGTACTCACTAACATAGTACATGCACTCCTCAAGCATCCAACCCTTTGTCATGGATCCTTCTGGTTTCGCTCTTTGCCGCACATAACCTTTTAATATTCTCATAAATCGCTTGACCCAAAACATCCATCGAGTGTTGACAACACGTGCAATCTCTATTTCATCAACAAGATGGACTAATAAATGAACCTGAATATCAAAAAATGAAGTAGGAAGGTCTTTCTCTATCAAGCATAGTAGCTCTTTGCATTCATATTTCTTTTGTGGGATCGAGTTTCTGTCAATCTCTTTTGATGTAATCCACCTATACACATCATAACAAAAATTATAAAGAAATTAGTTCAAAAATAAAAGGTATCAAATATTCATATATATTAAATATAAAAGTATTATACTTACCTTATGAGCAATCCAAGATGATAGATCACATCTCGTACTCCTTTCGTCGTACATCCATCGATAAACAAAGGTAAAATGTACTTCAAAAAGTTATGACAATCAAGGGTCTTTAACCCAGATAAGCTCTTATCATCTATAGTAAACATGTTCTAGAAAGATGCTCCATATCCTATAGGAGTCCGAATCAATTGAATCCTGTTGTTGATAGTTTGTATCTTGTTTGTCCCAAGGAGCATGTGCATAAGTCATTTCCTGTCGATGTCTATCAAAAACTAGCGATAACTTTGGTTTTGAGTTTTGGTCCTTCAAATCATTCCTTGATGCTATGGTGTCTTTTAATCCAAGAAGATGCTGCCATAATGAATAACCAATATTCTTTAATATATGCATAGGATGAACAAGATGGCATGCTTTTAACTCTTTCCAATACTCCAAAGAATACCATATTGATATATTCTCTGTGAGTGCCAATTTTCCTTTACCTCTCTTCACAATCTCATTACCTTCATCATCACTAAAGATTTCTAATTCTAGATCGATCAAAGATCAATCTGTTCATTTTCGATACCAATCCATAGCCCTCATTGGTTTTGGACACTGACCTATTTCAAGCTTTCCATTAAAATGTATCACTTCTCTTTTACATCTTAATGGATGATCATTAGGCAAGAATTGTCGAAGTCCAAGATAAATATTTTTGTTGAGATTCTTACTATAGATTAATCTCAACCAATCACCACAATATGGACAAGCTTTATAACTCTTAGTAGATATTCCTGCATCATGAAAACAATAAAAATATAATTAGATTAACTCAGTGCATATTGAATAAAAAAATTACATCAATACCTAAACAAACACCATATCCTGGAAAATCGTGAATAGTCCAAGCCACAATACCACGAACCATAATATATCTTTCACTGATGCTTTTCCATACATCAATAACATTAATACCTCTCCATAACTCTTGGAGATCATCAATGAGAGGATCAAGATATATATTCATATCTTTAACTTGTCTTTTTCCTGGGATTAAAAGTGAAAACATTAAATGTTCCTTTTTAATGCTAAGATATGGCGGAAGATTGTAGTTTATGACTACCACTAGCCATGTTGACCATTTACTAGATTTCATGGAGAATGGATCAACTCCATCTAATGCAACTCCTAACTTTAGATTATGTGGATTTTGTGCAAAATCAGGCCATGTAAAATCAATATGCTGAAAAGCAACACTATTTGTTGGAATTCTGATTATTCCATCTGTAATTTTATGGTCATGTCCCCATGTCAAAAGCTTTGATAATTCGGGGCTTTGAAACATATGTCTAATCCGTGGAGCCAATGGAAAATGTCTCAATACCTTTTTTGGGATTTTACCTTCTTCGTCTTTATATCGAGGAGATTGACATTTTGGACATGTCAAAGAGTTTGCATATTCACCTCTATATAAAATAAAATCGTTAGGACATGCATGTATACATTAATAATCTATAATAACTTGTAAGTTCATAAAAAAAGACATTAATAAAATAAATATATATATATATATATATATATATATATATATATATATATATATATGTGTGTGTGTGTGTGTGTGTGTGTGTGTGTATGTGTGTGTGTATATGCATATGTGTATGTATATGTGTATGTATATGTGTATGCTTATGTGTATGTGTATGTGGATGTGTATATGCATGTGCATGTGTATACATATGCATATGTGTATATGTATGTATGTGTGTATATGTGTATGCATATGTGTATATGTATGTATGTGTGTATATGTATGTATGTGTGTATATGTGTATATGTATGTATGTATGTATGTATGTATGTATGTATGTATGTATGTATGTATGTATGTATGTATGTATGTATGTATGTATGTATGTATGTGTATGTATATATGAATATGTATGTATGTATGTATGTGTATGTATGCATGTGTAGTTGTGTATATTTGATTTTGTTTTTAATTTTCTTTTTGTTTATTGTGGTTTGCAAACTTTCATATAGATATCTAGACCACTGAATCATTTGGTTGTATTCCATTTTATAGTCAATCAATTACCTGCCTTGCTAACTAAGAGTTACATATTTGTTTAAAAATATAAAGTATCAGTTAGCTATGGAGGTATTTGGTAGTTTGGAAAATGGGAGACGAAAATCTATCTAGAAGATTTTGAAAGATGGATGAATAGTTTTAAAGGAGGGGCAGACAAAAAGCATCCATTCAATGCAAGTTCTTGTTCTTACCTTAGCTAAGGTAAGAACAAGAACCTGCATTGAATGGGCGCTTTCTTTCCACCCATCCTTTAAAATTATTCTTCCATCCTTCAAAATCTTCCAGATAGATTTGCTTCTCCCATTTTCCAAATGACCTTATACCTCCATAGCTAACTGATACTTAATATTTGTATGCAAAGTTCATCAAAGAGTTAGCAGCACAGGTATTAGGTCGAATAGAATACGAGAAGTAGATGTGTGTGTGTGTGTGTGTATGTCTATGTATGTATGTATTTATATGTATATATGTATGCATGTATATATATAAATAGATAGAAAATTAAACATCATACCTTAATAGTGCCAAAACAGATACATTACTCCATCCAAAACGATTTTGAAGATTGAGAATAAGTAAGCTTGCACTTAGTCATGTCAAACGACGTCCTTCATATACATGCTTTAGACATTCCTCTCGAAGATATTTCTCATTTTTAGAAATATCAATGCCCTCATTGTCATTTTGATACCAATCCTCAATAAATCTGCCATGCCATCATCTTCATCATTGTCACACAAATCATGTACTTTATCTTCTTTTGAATATAGGTCTTTCAACCTTGCATATTCCATAGGATCACTTTTGCATAGCCTTCTCATAGAAGCTTCTGATAAATGAGGTCTAACTAGCAACTGTGAATGGTGTGGTGGAATATCATCAACATCATACGTTGGAATCTACACACATGAATAAAAATCATTAGTATTTCATAAATGAATGAAAAGTAAACTTTAAACATAAAATATAAGATGTAAGCTATTGAATATAGATAGAATGTTTTCATTCTCTCTCTAGCTAAAATGTGCTCTTGGAGGTCTACGCCATCCATAATTCACTAATAATTCATCACCAACATGTAATGAAGAAATAGCATTGACAACTATGTATATTGCTGCATCTCCACTCATGTATGGTAATTCATGACTATTTTCACGCTCCATAAATGTGCATGTATGTATGTGTGGATATGTATATGTGTGGATATGTGTATGTGTGTGTATGTATGTCTAAGTGTATGTGTGTATGTGTGTATGTATGTATGTATGTATGTATGTATGTATGTATGTATGTTTATTGTGCATGTACATATATATAAATATATATATACTGCTATAAATATGTATATAAATATATATACAATAAATATATAGTATATATAAATATAAATATATATATAGTAATATAAATATGTATATAAATATATATACAGTAAATATACAGTATATATAAATATAAATATAAATATAAATATATACACAATAAATATATATATATATGTATATAGTAAATATAAATATATATACAATAATATATATATATATATATATATATATATATATATATATATATATATATATATATATATATATATATATATATATATATATATATATATATATATATATATATATATATATATATGTGTGTGTGTGTGTATGTGTGTGTGTGTGTGTATGTGAGTATGTGTATGTGTGCGTGTATTTAGTATGTATGTATGTATATGTGTATGTATGTATGTATGTGTAAATGTATATATATGTGTATGTGTATGTATTATGATTCTTTTTTTGAGTTGGAGATTAAAATAATAGGAGATATTGTATGGTGGAAAAAAATAAGAGGAGACCTAACATACCACTTGAGACGTGGTAGTTTTTTCGTAGAAAGCTATGTCTTCAGGAGTCATTTCCTTAGCACAAGGTATACAAATTAATAGTTTATATTTATAATTTTCAAATGTTTTATTGATTTTATGTATTTCTTTTCTATTTAAATAAACAAGCTGATACAAAGAAGAGAATTGAGTCGGGCCACACATCTCACTTAGGCCAAATGGGCCATCATGGCTTTGTAGCTACATTTGTAAGTATATGTGTTATTGTAAGTATATTTTTTATTTTAGTTAAAACGCAAGACACTAATATTTTTTATTTGTTTCAATGCAGCGAAAGGATTATGGTCGATATCCTATGAAACATGAGATCGAGTATGATACACGTTTTGAATATCGGTGTTCAAGCGAGTATATTTGAGATCATCCGGATGTGTTTGTGAGTATTATTATATTTCATATAATTATTTTATTTTTATGGATGTTTTGTATGTTTTACTTATTTATGTTTGTTATATTTAATACAAGAGTATTATGGAGAGGTAGAAATGGATGAGATGGAGAGACAAACACAATAGGGACGATCTCGATCGTCACGGAGTTGCTCTCACCGCTACCCATGATGCCATTACAGATACATCAGATCATGCGGATGATCGTGATGATGAGGATGATGATGATGATGATGATGATGATGATTGTAATGATGATGATGATAATTAGGATTCTTGATTATGACATTGGATATGTACTTACATTGATATATATATATATATATATATATATATATATATATATATATATATATATATATATATATATATATATATATATATATATATATATATATATATATATATATATATATATATATATATATATATATATATATATATATATTGTTCATGCCAGTTATGTTTTGAATTGTGTGTATGGTATTAAGTAATTAAAAATCTTGTTCATGTTTATATTTAGCATGTGTTTTATTACTTTAATTATATAATTCATTCATATTTTATGTGTGCGTGTGTGTGTATAAAATATATATATGCACATGTAGGTATATATCTATATTTGTGTAAGTGTGTCTATATGCATGTATATGTATGTATCTATGTATATATATGTGCATGTATGTATGTGCATATGTATATGTGTATATGCATGTATCTACATGTGCATGTGTAAGTGTATGTGCATATGTATGTGTATGTGCATGTGCATGTGTATGTGCATATATGTATGTATGTGCATGTATATATGTAAGTGTATGTATATATGTGTGTATGTGCATGTATATGTGTGCATATCTATCTATGTGCATGTGTATGTGTGTATATGTATGTATGTGCATGTGTATGTGTGTGTATGTGCATATATGTGTGTACGTATGTGCATGTATATGTGTGTATGTGGGTGTATATGTATGTATGCACATATGTATATGTGCATATGTATATGTGTATATGCATGTATGTGCATGTGCATGTGTAAGTGTATATGCATATTTATGTGTATGTGTATGTGTATGTGTATGTGTATGTGTATGTGCATGTGCATGTGCATGTGTATGTATGTGGATATGTATGTATGTGCATGTGCATGTGTAAGTGTATATGTGTATGTATGTGTATGTGCATGTGCATGTGTATGTGTGTGTATATGTATGTATGTGCATGTATATGTGTAAGTGTATGTGTATATGTGTGTATGTGCATGTATATGTGTATATGTATGCATGTGCATGTGTGTGTGGATGTGCATATGTGTGTGTATGTATGTGCATATATATGTGTATATATGTGTATGTGTGTGTATATGTACATATGTGCATATGTTTGTGTATGTGTATAAACATATACAAGTGTATGTATATGCATGTGTATATGTATGAAGCATGCATGTGCATGTGGATGCATTTCCATTTGCATCCATGTGTATATGCATTCATGTGAATGTGCATGCATGTGGATGTGCATATACATGGATTTAAGTATGTGTTAATGTGTGTATGTGTATGTGTATGTGTATGTATATATGCAATAATGCATGCATGCAAGTGTGTGTGTGTATGTGTAAGTGTATGTGCACATGTATGTGTGTGTGTGTATATATGTGTGTGTATGTGCATGTGTATATGTGTATATGTGTATATGTGTATATGTGTATATGTGTATATGTGTGAATGTGCATATTCATGTATAAGTGTATATGTGCATATCAATAAGTGTGAGTATGCTAATTAATGAAAATAACACAATTCAAATGATATACAAAGAATGGAAATTGTACTTACAATAGTTAGCCATATTGAATAACCTGCAATAAAGAGAGAGAGAGAGAGAAAGAGAGATAATTCAAAGAGAGAAAGAGGTAGAAAGGAGAGAAACAGAGAGAGAAAGAGAGAATAAGATAGAGATTAGACAAAACAACAATTCTGCAAAGCGATCATATCAACTCGTAAGCGCAGCGCAATTGTGAACGTTAGAGAACTCTTCGATCAGATGCATGTAGATGCCGATGGAAGAGCCTCCGACATTTTTAATTTTTTCGTCAAAAAACCATCGTGTAACCGATGCTAAACCATCATAAATTTATCTCCAGATAGTGTCGCATAAGTGACGCTAATTAGTGTCATTTATGCGATGCAGTTTAGCATCGCTTATGCAACACTTCTTTATATCATCACTTTAGCAACACTCAATGTAACCGTCGCAATGCCTGTCGCTCCACATGTCGATAAGAAATGAACCCAACCACTTTAGATGCTTTCACTTTTTACATCAAGTAAGTACTCAAAAATTACAAGAGGTAGTTCACAAGGGAACTTTACAAAGACTAGACATTTCCTTCAAGTCTCTAGGGCTTTTGATGACTCAAGCCATCACTTGGACTTGCCATGGACTTGTTCCAACAGCCCCCCCCCTCAAGTCAAGTGATCTTGAGGTCTTGAATCTTCTAAGATTACTTGCAAACCAATCATAGCCTTGAATTTTCAAAGCTTTGTACCATCCAATGCTTTGGTTAGAATATCTGCACATTGTTGATGAGTGGACATATAAGTTAACTGAATTTCCTTGCTCACAATCTTCTCTCTTTCATAGTGATAATGTACTTCAATATGTTTAGTCCTTGCATGAAAAATTGGATTGGCAGCCAAGTGAATAGAGCTCATATTGTCACCAAAGATACTTGGAGTTCCAATCTCCAAACCAAGATCTGTGAATTGTGTCTTAATCCACATTGCTTCTTGAGTAGCTATGGCAAGATCTCTGGATTCAGCTTCAGTGGAAGAGAGTGCAACTATGGGTTGCTTCTTGGATGACCATGAGACAAGTTTTGAACCTGCAAAGGTAAAATATCCTGAGGTGCTCCTCTTGTCTTCCTTAGAGCCAGCCCAATCTACAACAGAGAACAATTTCAAACTTAAATCAGATACATAAGGGTAATATAACCCTTCATTCATGGTCCCTTTGAGATATCTGAGTATCCTCTTGGTAGCCTCCATGTGAGGTTTCTTGGGTGTGTGGATAAATTGACTTAGCACACTCACACTATAACATATATCATCCCTTGTCAATGTGGCATATCAAACTACCCACAAGGCTTTGATAACCTATCACATCTTCTATGAGTTCACCTTCATGTGAGCTTAATTTGTGATTAACCTCCATTGGAGTACCTGCAATCCTACAATCTTGCATCTTGAGTTTTGCCAACATGTCCTTAATATACTTCCTTTGAGTGAGAAACAAACCATGAATCTTTGTAGACAAATTCCAATCCTAGGAAGCAGTAAGTGAACCCAAATCACTTATCTTGAATTCTTCTCTCATATTTTCTTTGATTCCCTTCATGCCATCTGTATCACTTCCTCTAAGTATAATATCATGTGTTGTTTTGACAAGTTAGGGAGTCCAAGTACACTTTGGTTCGTGCAAATTTTCTTTAATGATCTTTCACCAATATGTGCTAAACTTTTGTGCCATACTTCCAATTCTATGAGTGTCTGACTACCATAGTTAAAGAGAGCAATGTTTCAAGTGTCTTGTAATTCGAATGTGAACAATCTACCTGTCTTTTCACCCTTTGCAATTCTCCTGAATCCTTGACTTGGATCTTCAACAAATGCTCCTCCTCTTGTAAACTTGACTTGCAACCCTTTCTCTAGTATCTGCCCAACACTTATCAAATTCTTTGTAATGGTAGGGACATAGAGTGTCTTACTGACTAAGTTGATGTTTCCATCAGGTGCTTTGACATTTCCTATTTTCTCCACAAGGTGCCTTGTATCATCTCTTGTTTATACCTCATGCTTGTTCCTTGGATCTTCTAAATCTGATAGGAGTGCCACATTTCCTTCCACATGATTGGAGCAACCTAAATCTATGTAGAAAACATGCTCATCAGATTTAGCTTGTGGCATGGCCATATTCATGATTAGCAATGAGTCCTCTTGATTTGAGTGTTTTTTGTAGTTATTGAAGTCTCTTCTTCCCCTATTGCCTCCTTGATAGTTTGAATGGTTGTAATTGTTGTGGTTGCCATAGTAATTGTTGAACCTTCTTCTTGAGCAGCCATGACTTCCTCTATTGTAGCCTCTGCTTCTTGTATTCCCAAAATTCCTAAAGCAACTTTCAGTTGTATGATTAATTAATCCATAAATAGAGCATGAATTAGAGTCTTGGGATCTCCTCCTGCCTTGCTTTCCTCCTCTACCTCTACCTATACCATGTCCTCTTCTACCTGCATAGTTAGCTTGATGTGTACCTACTTCATCATCCACTTCCTTTCCTCTTCCTTTTTTTTCTTTGGACTTGCTTTTATCAGTATACAAAGCAGAAGATTGAATACCTTTGGAGCTCCACCATTCTCGATAAGCTTGGCCTCTTGAGTAAGTAGTTGTCCTATGAGTGTATTGAAATCTGGTACATGCATATCCATGTATAGATCCATAGTTGTGGTGAATGCTTCTCACTTTTCATATGCCTTCAAGCCATTGATGACCTGCCTTACAATTTGCTCTTCCTCTATTACCTCTCCAATGTTTCCCAACTGATCTACTATGTCCTTGAGCTTTATGACAAAAAAATTAGTCACATTTTGTTTGGGAGCTTTCTTGAGAATTGTGAAGTCTAGTCATAGTTGATACTTCCTGGCCTTTGTACTTGAAGAGAAGAAGGCTTCAAGTGCATTCCACACTTCCTGAGATGTTTTACAACTTCTAATCTGAGGCAACAAAAAATATGAGATAGGGTTGAGGAGATAAGACCTTGCAAGTGCATCCTTGGAGCACCATGTGCTCAATCTTTCTTGCTCTTCTTGTGTTGGTTGACCTTTGTTCCTGAAACTTGTCATAACTTCATCTCAAGATATATAACCATATAAATTCTTACCTTGAAGATAACCTTCCATCCTTAATGACTAGATTGAGTAGTTATCTCTATCCAATTTGTCAGTTGGTGAAGGAAATCCATCTGCCATGTTGTCCAACCTTGCTCTAATACCACTGTGAAGAGATGGATTTGAACTTGGAAGATGAAGTGGTCCTGCAAAAACTTTGCACTACACCATCCAAATAAGCTCCAAGGATATGTAGTGGGCCCTTTTAGCTTGCCAAAGGATGTATTAGACACCCTATGTATCTTGGAAGATCAGTCTCAAAACGATGAATCAAAACATATAGGTATAAGTTGAATCAAGTGTAAAAAACTTGCTATTTTGGTTCATACACATGCTCAATGTTTTGAACAATTCTCTGGCATAGCGGCAATTAACTTAATTCCTTTTGGGGAACTCTTATTAACTTAGTAAGCTAACAATCCAGAGTTATTTCATCAAAAATGATGGACGACATAAAGAGAAAAGATTTTAGCAAGTTGTAGCATCACCATGATTTTCACAGACTGTAGCAGTACTCAGACCTATGAGCAGAGAACTGTTAATATCTCAAGATTAAAAAATGCAGTGCTTATGAAATTTTGTAGGCACATACTAGACAATATGTTGATTCTATCAAGCTTTGAATCATGGAAAATCATGAAGTACACACTGAGAACCAACTCTGAGAAAATGACTATTTTGATAGAGTGCTGACAGAGAAGCAGAGAATGAAGAGATATAGTCGACTTCAAATGAACATATCTCAAGATTGAAAAACTCAATTGCAATGAGATTTTATGAACATGTAGTAGACTTAAGGACAAAACTTTACCAACTTAAATCATGGAAAATTATGCACCAAGCTCAGAGAAATCATCTCTAAAATTTGACTAGCAAAACTGAGAGATATGGCAGTGAATAGTATACTCACAAAAGCATAAAGATATGAACTCAAATGATCATGAAAATGAATGTATATTGATTGTAGAGTACAATGGAATTACTGATACATATATGTGCCTTGAACCCACATTTGATATGACATAAAGCTCTGCTCTTGGAGGTCTAAAAAATGTGACTAGAAGGTCATGTATTGATAGTGATATTTGGAGACCAAATTTGAATTTGAATCTCACCTAGAATCACTCTCCAATATTTTTGTAATTGATTTGATTCTCCAACTACCTTCAATCACAAATTTTTGGCTTCTCCTTTCTTTTTTCATCAAGTGGACTCAACCACTTTAGATGCTTTCACTTTTTACATCAAGTAAGTACTCAAAAATTACAAGAGGTAGTTCACAAGTGAACTTTACAAAGACTAGACGTTTCCATCAAGTCTCTAGGTCTTTTGATGACTCATGCCATCACTTGGACTTTCCATGGACTTTTTCCAACAAATAATAAGGTGGAAGTGTGCCTTTGTGGTTTAGAAGCTGCATATAAGCAATTCAGAACTTCTATGCATACAAGGGAAAATATTCCAAATTTTGTTGATCTAGTGTCCACACTGATTATTGAAGAAAAGAATCTTGGTGAGGACTTGAAATCCCAAGGAAAACCTAGTTCTAAGCAAGTACTCTACTCTAGTAGAGGAAGAGGCAGAGGTAGAGGCAGAGGTAGAGGCTTCGGAAGTGGAAGAGGACACAATAACCAAGACCAAGGTCAACAATAGAATCATGCAAGAGGAAGAGGACAATTTCAAGGCAGGGGGAGCCAAAGAGGCTGTAGAAATTTCCAAAGAAATGATTCAGATAATGACATTAAAGGATTTTGGAATTATGGTAAACTTGGACACTTTGAACATGATTACAAGTTGAAGAATCAAAATAACAAAAGGCATTAAAACAACTATGCATCCATAAGTACATATGATTTTGAGAAGTTGTTCATGGTTCAACATCATATGATGAATATGATGCCTGTTGATGTTTTGAAATCAAATGGTAATGTGTGGTATGTTGATTCGGCTGCCTCAAATCACATGACAAGTCATGCAGAAGGGTTTAGTAGTTTGGAGATTATTGTCATCTATAGGATATGTTGAAACAAGTGATGATACATCACATGCTATCGAGCATACAGGAAACATAGCACTATCTATGGAGGACGAGAAGGTAAAACATCTTGCTGATGTGCTGCATGTTCCAAATATAACAAAGAATCTGGTTTCTATTGGACAAATGGTTGACCAAGGATTACAAGTCAGGTTCAATGCTGATGGTTTGTATGTAGAAGAGTACAAACAAGACGGAAGATTGATTGCCAAAGGAAACAAAGTGGGTAAGATGTTCACCTAAAATTTGAAAATTTGTGAAATGAATGCAGCCATGTTTGCAAAAGGTGCATTAGTTATTGTTGATATAGAGATCTGGCATAAACAAATTGGACATGCAAACTTGCACAGGCTAAAATGGATGCAGTCCAAGGAGATTGTCAATGGACTACCAAATTTCAAAGTTGCAAAAATGTAGAAGGTATGTGTAGCATGTCAATTTGGTAAATAGTCAAGAGCATCATTTCCACATTACAAGCATGTTAGTGAGAATGTGCTAGAAATAGTACATATAGATGTTTGGGGTCCTACAAAGACCACATCTATGGGCGGTTGAAAGTTTTATGTTACTTTCATTGATGACCATACACGAAAAGTATGGGTGTATTTCATGAAAGAGAAGAGTGAGGTGTTCACTCACTTCCAAAATTTTAAGGCTATGGTGGGAAAGTAGATAAGAAAGTATATTCAGATATTAAGGTCTGATGGAGGAGGTGAATACATGTCAAATGAGTTCGTCAACTTTCTTAAAAGTCATGGAATTCAACGTCAGTTATCATGCAGCTACACACCACAACAAAATGGTGTTGCTAAACGCAAAAATAGCCATACTGCAGAAATAGCAAGAGCTTTGATGGCTAAGAAGAATATGCCTCATTGTTATTAGACAGAAACTATGCATACTGTTGTATACATCATGAACAGAAACTCCAAATGCTATTGTACATCAAGTTATACTTGAAGAGAAGTTTACAGGTAAAAAGCCAAACTTATCACATATGAAAGTATTTGGTTGTATTGCATACATACATGTTCCAAATGAGTTGAGGATGAAGCTTGATCCAAAAGCAAAAAAATGTATCTTCATTGGGTACTCCCTTGAGCAAAAGGGATATAAATGTTATAATCCACTCACATGGCAGGTGAAGGTAAGCAAAGATGTGGTGTTTGATGAAATGTCAAGCTTCTATGTAGATGCCAAAGATGGACTTAATATTGAACCAAATGACAAAGAAAATGCTCAAAAATCAAGTGCAAAATCTCAAGTTTTGAGCGGACCAGATGTGTCACCAAGCAATAGTTCCAGCCCAAATCCATGGAGTGGAAGATTGCATGGAAATTTCAATCCAGCAAGTTCATCAATCACATCAGAGAAAGTTAAAGAACAGCTTTCTGCTGGTAATAAAACATCTACAGGTTTTGAAAACATTGATGGAGATTCAAGCAATTTAGAAAAGAGCCTTGATGAGGAACTTGGATTTCCCTTTGTAAAGACTCCAAGAGTTAGAATGGCACATGTATATGATACAAGGAGAAGTGACCCAAGACCAAGAAGATCTAGGAGGATGCAGAATTCAGTGCAACAATTGACGTATGATAGTTATATGGCTCGTCATTGTGCCTACATGACTAACATAATACAAGATGTTAAACCTTCTTGTTTTGAAGATGCAATTGCAAATGCAGATTGGAAAAATGCTATGGATGAGGAGATGGCTTCAATTTATGGAAACAAAACATGGAAGTTGGTTCCCTTGTGGCAAGGAAAGAAACCCATAGGCTGCAAGTGGGTTTACAAGGTAAAGCACAATGGTAATGGTAGCATGAGCAGGTATAAAGCACGATTGGTAGATAAAGGATATGCACAGACATATGGCATTGATTATGAGGAAACATTCAGCCCTATAGCTAAAATCTCTACAATCAAAGAACATGTTGCATTAGTGACAACAAAAGGATGGACTTTGCATCAGATGGATGTGAAGAATTCTTTCCTACATGGTGAATTACAGGAAGAAGTATACATGGACCAACCACAAGGATATGAAGATTCAAAGCACCCAAAATATGTTTGTAGGTTGCAAAAGGCTTTGTATGGGCTTAAACAAGCCCCTCGTGCTTGGCATGCAAGGATTACTGACTACTTAACCACCATTGGGTTTTCTATGTAGGATGTTGATCATTCACTACATGCAAGGAAGGGTGATGATTGCATCATGATTGTGGCTATTTAGGTTGATTAATTGATTGTAGGCGGTGATAATGAAAAAAGCATTAAAGAGGTAAAGCAACTTCTTATGTAGGAATTTGACATGAAAGATCTTGGTGTGCTATGGTATTCTTTGGGCATTGAGTTTATACATACAAAAATAGGTATATGGATGTTGCAAAGGCAATATGCTTTGAACATGATGCAAAAGTATGGTATGGCTGATTGTAATCCAATATCTATGCCATTAGATCAGAATTTGAAGTTGGATATTACATCAGGTGAAGCATTGGAAAATGCTACTATGTACACGAAAATTATGGGAAGTCTGATATATCTCACAATTACAAGGCCTCATCTAAGATACACTATTGGACTTGAAAGTAAATTCATGCAGGTTTCCAAGAAGCCACATTTGGATGCTTTTAAGTGCACTCTACATTATGTGAGTGTTGCTTTGGATTATGCATTGTTTTATGAAGTTGTTGTAGATTTGCACGTTCATGGATACACCGATGTAGATTGGGCTGGTAGCATTCCAGATAGAAGATCTACGAATGGTTTTCTATTCTCAATTGGGAGTGCAGCTATTACATGGAGCAGTTGTTGGTGTAGGACAATCAACAATTGGTGATTCGGACAAAGGCTAGAAGACAAATAATGAAGCAAAGATCAAAGTTTGAGGTTTGAACATGAGTACATGATCAGAAGATGAAGACTTGTATATACATGTACACTAAACTTGTAATTAGTTCACATATACCTTTGTAATGGTTACGAGTTTGTACATATATGAATATATATATATACAAGTTAAAAGTCGGGACATAAGTGAGGAATGATGTGTGATAAGTTTTAGATGTCACTAGACACTTTAGAAGAGAGAAGAAGATTTATCATCAATTAGATGTAATGTTTTCCTGAATAGAAGGAAATTGCACCTCGAACTTTTGCTCAGTGCTCCTTCTGTGCTTATCCCCTTGAGAAATTCTTTTGTACAAGTATAATTCTATATTTGAGTGACCTCTGTACAAGTTTTGAGAATCTAAGTGTAATCAGGCTGAGAGAATTTTAAGTAGGAACATTTACATGTGTAAATGTGAAGAAGTGAAGATAGGAACAGGTGCAATCCCGGTGGTAAGTTGAAAGGTAAGCTACTTGTAGCTAAAAGCATTTGAATAAACGAGGTCTAGTTTGGGAGAATCATGTATTAGAAGTTGTAGGTGTCAAAGTCCACTACACATAAGAACAGTTTCACAGATAGGTACATTGTTTGGAGTAAATCTCAAGATTTACTAAATCATTTGAAGAGATTTAACTTGGAGAAAACTTTGTACATTTGATCAATCAATGAGTGAATTATGTGCAACATACTTTTCTGAATAATTAATTTCTTCACAGTTAGTTCAAAGTTTGATAATTTGGCATTGGTCTTCCGAAATTGGTTGAGATTTTGAGTTGTTCTTGATATATAGGTCCTCTAACATCAAGGATAACTTGTTCTTTTGGAGATTAACACTCTCCATCAGTGGTATCAGAGTAGCAGTTATCAGAATTGAAGAAAGGAGGACCCTAACTATTGCAGTCATACAGAAATCAACCTTTGAAAGACTCAAAAGATGAAAGTTTGAAGTGAAAGCTAGAGAAGGAGGCCTGAAGCTATCAAGAAGATCAAAAGAAGCTACATTTGAAGTAAAGGTACATTCATTATTCACAAAGCTTGAAGAATTTATTGCATGGGTGAAGAAAGGATGGGAGATTCTCTTCAGATTGAGAAATTGGATAGAGAAAACTATCTTGCTTGGTCTATGAGGATGGAAGCTCATCGTATGAGTAAAGATCTGATAGGATACATCACATGTGAAGAAGAAAAACCAGAATTTAGAGATCCTAGTGTTCCAACTAGGGAAGAGCTCTCAGATTTGAAGACATGGATGAAGAAGGATGCTCAAGCAAGGAGCATTATTTACATGGGAGTCAATGATTACTTTCTACCTCACATTAGAGGACTTGAAAGTGCAAGTGGCATATGGAATGCTTTGGAGGAGCATTTCCAAAACACTAAAAAGTCAACGAAGGCATCTTTATGGGCAAAATTCACCACATAGAAGAAGGCTTCTCAATCTATTTCTGATTATGTAGCGAGGATGAAGGTTATTGCAGATGCATTAGGAGTAGTTGATGAAGACATTAAAGAGGACCAATTGGTAAGACAAATTCTCACAGTTTGAGAGGAGATCAGAAGTGGAAGCCTTTCATTCTATCCACTGAATTGTCACTAGATCATTTCATCCTGATTTGAATCAATTCCTAGGACATATGCTAACCTTTGAGTAGGATGTCAAAGGTGATGTTGATAAAAGTATAGGTCAAGCAATGTATTCAAAGGACAATAAGAAGATTAACAAAGGCAAGCAACAATTGAATGAAGATGAAGGCACTACTAGCCAAGATAACTTCCTAAGAGGAAGAGGAGGTGGCAAAGGAAGAGGAAGAAGCAGAAGTAATAAAGATGGTGTCAAAGCTTGCTCGATTTGTGGTAAGACTAATCATTTAGCTCATGAATGTTGTCATAATAATCAAAATGGTGGAGGATACAATCAAAACTTTAATTCAAGAGGAAGAGGTAATAGAAATCAGAGAGGTAATTTCAGAGGTAGAGGTAGTAGAGGTTACTTTGGAAGAAATGCAAGTAGAGGCTTTCAAAGTCAATCCTACAATAATATCTACTACAATTATGCTTCATATCAGAAGGAGGATTCAACCTTAATTATGAATGCAACTTGTGAAAGACAAAGTGAAGATCAAAGAGTCTTTTACATTGACTCAGGGTGTAGTAATCACCTGAGTGGCAACATAGCTTTGATGACTGATTTGGAGAATAAGGTAACTAAGCATATAAATCAAACAGGTGATAACACAAAGCACAATGTGACCTCCATTAGATCAGTAAAGGCCAAAGATGGAAGCACTCTTCTGAGTAAGGTTTTGTATTCCTACAATCCCAAAGAATCTAATAAGTGTAGGGCAAATTGTAGAGAAAGGTTATGAAGTAAGGTTCACTAATGATGGAGTTTTTGTGGAAGACCCTAGCAATGGGTATAAACAAATTGTTTCAGGGAAGAAAGAAGGAAGGCTATTCACATTGAAGATTCAAGGCAATGTTGGTCATGCTTTGTTCACTTATGGAGGACACAAGATCTCTAAGTTAGATCTTTGGCATTAAACTCTTGGACATTTCAATGAAAGAGGTATTAACGATATGATCAATAATGGTAAAGTGCTTGGATTACCTAATGTTTCAAGTCAACACATGACATACAGATGTGAAGCATGCCAATTAGGTAAGGCTCATAAGCAATCATATAATAAGCATGGTTTCATGTATTCAGAGAAACTTGAATTGGTACATACATATGTGTGGGGACCATCAAAGGACTTTAGCATTAATGGTTCAAGATATTATGTGATTTATGTTGATGATGCTACCAGGTGGATCACCATATATGTGATCAAAGATAAATCAGAAGTGTCTAATACATTTAAAAATTACCATGTATATGCAAAAAGAGTTTCAAGATAAAAATTGAAGAGACTAAGGTCAAATGGAGGGGGCGAGTATTTCTCTAATGAGTATATATATATATATATATATATATATATATATATATATATATATATATATATATATATATATATATATATATATATACACATATATATATACATCATTGCAAAGTGTTTGGATGTTTGGCTTATGCATATGTACCATCTCAGTTGAGGCATAAATTAGAACCTAAAGCTGAGAAGTATGTGTTCATTGGTTATGATGATAAGCAGATGGGTTATAGATTGTGGAGTCCATCCACAAAGCAATTCCTTGTGTCAAAGGATGTTACATTTGATGAGCAAGGTACTTGGTATGCAGGTATAATTAATATTCATGTAGGTGATGAAGAAACATTGAACCAAAAGAAAGGTAAATCAAAGTTTCAAATATTTGAAGAAGAAGAGAACAATGAAGCACAAGTTGAAGTTGAAGAAATGCCAAGGTTTGATCCAGAATGTGATGAACCAGAAACTTCAAGAAGTGGAGAACTCAGAAGATCATCAAGGCATAAATGGCAACCTACAAGGTATAGCTATGATACTTCATTTCTTACTACTAAAGATTATGCTTATATCATGAAAGTAGAAGAAGATCCTTCTACATATGATGAGGCAAAAGGTAAGGAAAATTGGGAGAAAGCTATGCAGAAGGGGTATGATGCATTGATGGGAAATGAGACATGGGATTCTGTTCCTAAACCAAATAATCAGAAAATCATTGGATGCAAATGGGTCTACAAGACAAAGAGGTATGCAGATGGAAGTGTGTCTAGGTATAAAGCTAGACTTGTTGTGAAAGGGTATGCTCAGACATATGGAGTAGATTATGATGAGACTTATAGTCCTGTGGCAAAGATGAGAACTATAAGGGCTCTCATAGCCATTGTTGCATGTAAAGGTTGGAAGTTATGTCAATTAGATGTGAAGAATGCTTTTCTAAATGGTTATATTTTAGATGATGTTTTCGTGGAGCAACTAGAAGGTTTCAAGGATAAAAGGTATTCAGAATATGTATGTAAGCTCAAGAGAGCTTTGTATGGCTTGAAGCAGGCCCCAAGGGCATGGAATTATAGACTTGTGAAGTTCTTGAAGTAGCTTGGTTTCCAAGTGTTTAAAGCAGATAGTAGCTTGCTTGTTAAAGCAAGTGATGATGGGTTCATCTACATGTGCATATATGTTGATGATATAATTCTTACACGTATAGATGAGAAGGGAATACAAGGTCTAAAGAAGCAAATGGAGAAAGAGTTCAAGATTAGTGACTTGGGAGACTTGTCATATTTCTTGAGCATGGAAATTTCATATACCCAAAATGGAGTATAGGTAGCACCTACTCCAATGGAGGTGAATCACAATTTGAGCAGATATGGAGGAGAATAATTCAAGGACATGAAGTTATATCAAAGTTTGGTTGGTAGTCTAATCTATGCTACATTGCCTAGGCCTGATTTGTCATTTTTAGTTGGAGTGTTGTCTCAATTCATGCATTGTCCTAGAAGACCATTGGGTTGCACGACAAAGGGTGCTATGATACATTAAGGGTACACTCAAAGAAGGTTTGTATTATGGTTTCACATTAGATACAAACATCAAGATATATAGTGATACAAATTGGGCAAGTAATCTTGATGATAAGAGATCAACCTATGGGTATCTATGTTATGTGGGAGATAAGTTAATCTCTTGGTGTTCTAAGAAGCAACATATAGTTGCTTTGTCATCCACAAAATTAGAGTATAAAGGTATGGTTGAAGTTGTAAAGGAGGTTATATGGTTGAAGACTCTCATGAGGAGTTTTGATATCATTCAGAGTATACCCATTATTCATGGAGATAGTATGAGTTCATTGTATCTAGCTGCTAACCTTGTGTTTCATGCCAGGACAAAACTATCGAGATTCAATGTCACTTCCTAAGAGAGAAGGTGATTGTTAAAGAGATTGAAGTCATACATACTTCAACAAAAGATGAGATTGCTACATGTTAACCAAAAGCTTGGATGGACCAAAGCTACAGAGATTCAAAGACATGGCAGGTATAAAGAAGTTGGAGAAAATTACAATTGATGATTGAGGGGGAGCTGTTGGTGTAGGACACTCAACAATTGGTGATTAAGACAAAGTTTTGACAACAATTGGTGATTAAGACAAAGTTTTGAAGACAAATAATGAAGCAAAGATCAAAGTTTGAGGTTTGAAGATGAGTACATGATCAGAATATGAAGACTTGTGTATACATGTACATTAAACTTGTAATTAGTTCACATATACATTTGTAATGGTTATGAATTTGTACATATATGAATATATATATACAAGTAAAAATTTGGGACATAAGTGAGGAATGATGAGTGATAAGTTTTAGATTTCATTAGACACTTTAAAAGAGAGAAGAATATGTATCATCAATTAGATGTAATGTTTTCCTTAATAGAAGGAAATTGCACCTTGATCTTTTGCTTAGTGCTCCTTCTGTGCTTATCCTCTTGAGAAATGCTTTTTTACAAGTCTAATTCTTAGTTGAGTGACCTCTGTACAAGTTTTTAGAATCTAATTGTAATCAGGCTGAGAGAATTTTAAGTAGGAACATTTACATGTGTAAATGTGAAGAAGTGAAGATAGGAAAAGGCGCAATCCCCATGGTCAATGTTTTGATCAGATCTCCCTCCACACTGTAAAGTTTTGAGAAAGTTAAAGCACTCATTCTTTAAATTGAAAGGTAAGCTGCTTGTGGCTAAAAGCATTTGAATAAACACGATCTAGTTTGGGAGAACCATGCATTAGAAGTTGCAGGTGTCAAAGTTGACTACTCAGAAGAATAGTTTCAGACATAGGTACATTGTCTGGAGTAAATCTCAAGATTTACTGAATCATTTGAAGAGATTTAACCTGGACAAGGTGCAAAAGCTTTAGGGGACACCTTATATAAAGTTTCATTGAAAACTTTACACATTTGATCAGCCAATGAGTGAATTAAGTGCAGCAGACTTTTCTTAATAATTAATTTCTTCACAGTTAGTTCAAAGTTTGGCATTGGTCTTTTAAAATTGGTTGAGGTTTTGAGTTGTTCTTGATATAGAGGTGCTCTAACATCAAGGATAACTTGTTCTTTTGGACATCAACACTCTCCATCAACAGTAAGAAGCAACCTAGTGTTTCTTTGTCGAGTATAGAGGCTAAGTATAGAGGTGTTGCAATGGCAACATGTGAGGCATCAAGGCTAGAGGTGCTACTTGTAGATTTAGGTGTGGAAGTGCAAATGCCTATCACCAATTATTGTGATAATCTTAGCAGCATACAATGAGCATGGAACCTTGTTTTTCATGCTAGAACAAAGCATATCAAGGTACATTATAACTTCATTAGGGCAGTTGATATTGACCTTGTTTATGTGAGGATAGATGAGTAGGTTGCTAATATTTTTGCTAAAGAACTTGGAGCTGAGAAGTTGAAGAAGTTTCAGAAAATGCTTGGATTACAGGACATGACATTGAACTTGAGGGGGAGTGTTGAGATATCACGCTCAACATGTGATGATCCAGGATGACATGTATCACTTTTTCATTTCTCTAACATGTATAGTGGTCACCCCGATATATGTCAGGGATACTTCATTGAGCTTTACTAGATCACATTTGTTTCTTGCCATCTCACTCATTCGCAGACATTAAGATTTTCCTTATGTACTATTCTTTATATATATCACTTCTTGTATTGTTGTTTTTAGGTCATTCTTGTACATTCCTTTTATGTAATAGAAGAAGAAGAAGAAAAAGATCATTCTTCCTTGCCATCTGTGTGTGAGATCCTCTTTGATTGTGAGAGTGTGTCTGCGAGCTCTCTTCATTATCTCCTTCCTCATGACACTATCTTGTTGAAGCCTTGGATGAAGCAACGTGGAAATTGGAAGAAATCGATGAATTCCACACTTCTTTGACTGAGGATGGGGGGGCCCAATTGAGTATGGCTTGTGCTTTCTTGGGGTCAATGTGTAGCCCAAGCTTTGAGACAATGAAGCCCAAAAACTCCACCTTCTTCATGGAGAACTCTTATTTTCTTGGCTTGGCAAAGACTGTCATTCGCGGAGGCATTGGAGGACTGCCCGCAGGTGTTCATAATGCTCTTCAGTGTGTGGCTATAGATGAGCAGGTCATCAATGTGGATTATGAGGAAAAGCTCCAAGATATCCCGAAATCCATCATTCATCTCGAGACAAAAGGTTGCAGGAGTGCCTATGAGACCTAGTGGCATAACTAGATATTCATAGCTGCCATAGCATGCGCGAAAAGCTTTCTCTTTTATGTGCTCTTGAGCCACCTTGATCTGCTGGTATCCCGAATGGAGGTCTATGCGCGTGAAGTATTTGGCCTTCCCAAGAGCTCCTCCATGACTAGGACCAGATACTTACTCTTGATTGTGTTTTTGTTGAGGGCCCGATAGTCGATGGAAATGAGAAGTGATCTATCTTTCTTCTTGACGAAGAGAACTGGCACCCCATATGGAGAATTGCTACACCAAATGTAGGCTTGTTCTTCGAACTCATGTAACTGGTGTTTGAGTTCTTTGAAGTCTATCTCGTTCATCTTTTATGGTGCTCGTGAAGGGGTTGGTTGGTCTAGGAGAGTGTCGATGTGACGTTGCACATTATAGATGGATGGGAGTCAGGCTGAAGCATGTTGATCAGAACATCCACAGATTCTTTGAGAAGGAAGTGGAATCTCAGGTGGCTGATCTTTGACTCATCGATCTAGGCCAGTTCCTTTGCCTACTCCATAAGGCATATGATGCATAGATGTGTGATCCCACCTTGATAAATCGCCTTGTTGAATTTTTTATGTGAAAGTGGCTTTGATGCATGGTTTGATGAAGAGGCATGTGCTTGAGCCTTTGGTTCACACTTCTATTTTTTATTATGCTTGTTGTAACCACCCGTGTATTGATGCCCATGATTGTGTGTCTGCCTGGGCTCCGATTCCTCTCTAGGTGGATTGATTTGATGATAGTCGACCACAATGGCTTGTCGAGTTTGGTCCAGTAGACCCTTGTCTGCTCCTTTCCCAAAATAATTGATCATGTGTTGATCCATGAAGGAGAGACCAATGATAGCCTCAAATAAGTCCATGGGAATGATGAGGAAATTGAGGTACCCGAACCATTGACCTAAGTAAATTGGTACCCCCTTAGCATGGCAGACATGGCTTTCATGACCTTGAGTGAACACAATAGACATTCTAAGTGGTTTGCTTATTTCCAATCCAAGGCATCTGGCACAATCAAGGGTCATGAAGTTATGTGTTGCTCTTGTGTCAAGCATCATAGGGATTTTTGGGCCTCTGATTTTGCTCATGATGATACTTGGTGCACAATCCGTAGTGTGATTGGGTTGCACTTGGCCTTGCCCCATGGGGATGCCATTTGAGGTGGACCCTCAGTGTCTGAGTTGTTGCTATCAATCTCTATGATCCTTGGTCTGGATGATGATGCCTCTTCATGTGAAGGGCCTCATCTGGACTAAACCCTCAACGGCCAATTCTCTAGGTCCTGGAAGAGCTTCGAGAGCAAGTAGAGAAGTGTTATTGTGCTCCACGTTATCATATGGAAAAGAAGATGGAGTAAAAACCTTCAAGCAAGAGGAGGATGATCAACGTAACTCTTCTATTGAAAAATATACAGATAAATTTATGTAATTACATAAATATGCACTAGAAGTTTCTAGAGATGCATTGAAGAGGAAATTTATTGAGGGTTTGCATGAAGAGCTTCGCTATCAAGTAAAGGGGTCCAAATGTGTAGATTTTCTTGATGTGGTTGGGAAAGCAAAAACCTTTGAGAAGATGGAGAAGTTCACTATGAAAAAAGGCACCCAAATCAAGGTTTATCTCAACAGGACATTGACTCTCGAGTTGTGTCCTGAGTTTGGCATTGACATAAGTGAGAAGGGTCTGTGCATTGATAGAAGCGGCACAAGTCCAGGATCTCAATGACCCTAGTCAGTCCTAGTTGGAGAGCTTCGTCTTGCATCTTGAGGTGCAGGGAGGGCACGTTGTCCAATGCTTTGTGTCTAGCCCTGATCTCGAGGATACTAGATTGATTTATGTTGTAGTTGGCTTTTTGACTGGATGAGGCATTGGAGTCACATCTAGTTGCTTGCCCTTGGTCATTGGACTTGAACTACCAATTTAAGTAGGCATAATTCAGGCATTTAGCTATGCGACTGGCTTCCTCCTAATTCTGAGGGTTTGGCTTCTTGACCTCCTTTCAATAGTAGGGGGAGCACCTATAAAGGAACCCCTGAAGTCATTCTATCTTTGACATGTAGATAATGCAGACCATGATCTTTTGGTACTCTGAGATGTATGATCCGATGAATCTATCTTGGCATAGATTCCACCATTCATCCCTTGGCTAGAAGGCCTCTTTGCAAGGAACAAAGTCATCGGTGAGGGAGGTCTTGAACTAGTTCCAGTCAGCCCATGCTTGCTTCTTTTGCTCCACCATGTATCAGACCGAGGCTTCATCTTGAAGGAACTAGCGGGTGATGTGCACCCATTTGTTGTGGCCAATGTGGAGCATTTGGAGGTAGTTCTCCATTGCATTGATACTAGTTTGATGACAATAAAGTTGTGATTGCCTTCACACTTATCTGGAGGGTTCGGTCTGAAGAGTCCAAGGGAGTCTAGGTCATCAGTATCCTCTAGTTGAAGTTGTTTGATCAAGCAGGGGTTGATGGGAACTGGATTCGGTTAAGGGTTTGGTTCCCCATTCGATTGAGAGCTTGGTTGGGGGTTGGGTTGATCAGTTTGGAAGATGTGTCATTCGACTAGGTTGGCTAGTCAAGTAAGGGAATCCTCCAATCGGTCGATGCAATTGGTTACATTGTCATGATGAGTGGAACCGGGTGGGAATCAAGTTCGACATTCATATCGGCTTCTTGTAAGTGTTCATGGAGATCTGCATTGGCAAGAAGGATCTGGTTGACCTCAGCTTCGAGGGCCTCTCATTGAACCTGGTGGCGCCTACGATGTTCGGTGATGTTTGGGTTGTGGTCCACCTCTGAATGCATACCAGTCAGGCCATCTTCAAAAGTGTTGGCCATCATGACCAAGAGCCCAATGGTGCCAACCAGGTGGGAAAATGGGGGTGGTGATGTTGGAGACCTCTAAATCTCTAAAGGTTTGATCTATACTGATTTAAGAGCACCTTTATATCAGTTATTGACCAAACTTTACACAAATGTTACCTTCATTTACCAAATCTTCCATTATCACTTCTCTTAGTGAAAATTTTCCTTCTTCAAGAAGTCTGCTTCAAAGATTGACTTCATTACCTGCACATATCTTTATATTTCTTCAAACTATTGATGTACATATCTTTGTGCTACCTTTGCACAAACATATCAACCATTAGTCCTCAAAAAGAATCATTAAAACTTTAATTTGATCCTTAAGATCAAAAGTATCTCAGAATTGTCTTCCTGAACAAGCAACTTTGACATAGCTGACTTCTAAGGCTGCTTTCTCACAGCACACATCCCGTTTTGCTAAATGCTTTTATCCATAGCTTCCTTACCTTCTAACTTAGATTTTGAATGCTCAGTCATCAAAAACTTTACACTATGCACTGAGATCTAAGCAAAACATTGACACAGAAAAATGTGTGACTTTGAGAGGTCTACCTGCAGACTTTACATACACATGTTCCTATTGATCATACTCACAGCATGAAAGGAATCAGGCTATGAAACTTTGAACATAGCTTCATTAGCTAGTATATTAGATGTCTACAAAATATTTCATGATCTACATGACCAGGCTGAGAGAAATTAGAGAAAAATTCATTGCTAATTTTTTAAGATTACTCTCTACACATCTACCTCATTGACACTTGGCTTCTAATTACTCTCTCACTTATTTCTTTACATCATTGACTTATATACATATGTTTCTAGACTTATGATGCGTCTATTACATTACTCCGTATCATCCTAAGGATCACCTATACTCATAGTACAAGAATTTCCACCTGTAATGTACATATGTATACAAGCTACCTTTCTGAAATCTCTTCACTTTCTCAAATGAATTCTTTCACTTCAATCTGACCATTGACTTGCTTCAAGCTCTTTGTAATCATCAATTTGTGATTGCTTTGTTCCAACAGCTCCCCCTCAATCACTAATTGTGATTATTCCATTCTTCTTTACTTTTGCCATCTCTTTGAACCTCTGTAGCTTAGGTACATCTAAGCTTTTTGTCAACATATCTACAAGTTGCTATTTTGTTGGAGTATACAATACTTCAATCTCTTTATCAAGTACCTTTTCTCTCAAGAAATGATACTGAATCTTTATGTGTTTAGTCTTGGCATGAAAAACAGGGTTATCTTCCAAACGTAATGAACTCATATTGTCTCCAAAAATAATTGGAGTACTCTGATCAGTTCAAAAGCTCTTTAACAAGGTCTTTAACCATATCACTTCTTTTGCAGCCTCTACCATTCCTTTATACTCAGCTTCTGTGGATGACAAAGCAATTGTATGTTGCTTCTTTGAGCACCAAGAAACTAATTTATCTCCAATATAACAGAGATACCCATGAGTAGACCTTCTATCATCTGAATCACCTGCCCAATTTGCATCACTAAACACTTTGATTCTTGTATCAGAAGTAAATCCTTAATACAAACCTTCACTCAGAGATCCCTTGATATATTTGAATATCCTTTGAGCTGCAATCCAATGAGTCTTTTTTGAACAATGCATAAATTGTGATAACACACCTACTGCATATGATAGGCCTGGCCTTGTCAAGGTAGCATAGATTAAACTACCTACCAAACTCTGATATTTCTTCATATCATTAAATTCTTCACCTCCATATCTGCTCAATTTATGATTTACCTCCGATGGCGTGGTTGAAGTCTTGCAATCCTCCATATGAAACTTGACCAGAAGATTCTTCAAGTATCTTTCTTGTGTAACATATACTCCATGTTGAGTATACACAATCTGCATTCCTAAGAAAAAAGATAAGTTTCCCAAATCACTTATATTAAACTCCTTCTCTATTTGTTTCTTAAGCTCCTTGATTCCTTGAGCATCTATACCTGTGACAATAATATCATCAACATAAATACACATGTATATATATCCATTTTCACTTGCCTTCACTAGCGAGCTACTATCTGCCTTTGATGCTTGATATCCACATTCATTCAAGAACTTAACAAGCCTGTAATTCCATGCTCTTGGAGCCTGCTTCAAACCATACAAAGCTCTCTTGAGCTTACACACATAATCTGATCCAATTGAATCCATGAAACCCTCTGGTTGCTCCATGTACACTTCATCTGCAATGTATCCATTCAGAAATGCATTCTTCACATCTAATTGTGATAACTTCCATCCTCTACAAGCAGCAATAGCAATTAGGGATCTAATTGTAGAAATCTTAGCAACTAGACTAAAGGTTTCATCATAATCTACCCCATAAGTTTGGGCATAACCTTTAACCACAAGTCTAGCCTTGTATCTAGACACTTTTCCATCTGCAAATCTTTTTGTTTTATACACCCACTTACATCCAATGACCTTCTGATTCTTTGGTCTTGGCACCAACTCCCATGTTTCATTTTCAAGTAGAGCATCATACTCTTCTTGCATTGCCTTCTCCCAATTCTATTTACCTTTAGCTTCTTCATATGTGATTGGATCCTCTTCTATCTTCACAATGTAAGAATAATATTTTGTTGTTAAGAAAGATGTATCATAGCTATACCTGATAGGTTTTTTTCTTTCTCTCAAAGATCTTTTGACCTCTGCACTTCTTGAAGTCTCAGCCACATTTGATTCTAGAACAAATCTTGGCCCATCTTCAACATTACCCTGCAAATTACTTTTACAATCAACATCATCAATATCTTCTTCATATATCCTTACTTTTGTCTTCCCTTTTCTTTGTATTTCTTCAACATTTGCATAATCATTTGTTGAACCTGTATACCATGTGCTTTGCTCATCAAATGTAACATCTTTTGTAACAAGAAATTGCTTTGTAGATGGACTCCACAATCTATAACCCATCTGTCTATCATCATACCCAATAAACACATACTTCTCTGCTTTGGGTTCTAGCTTATGTCTTAATTGTGAAGGAACATAAGCATATGCTAAACATCCAAATACCTTACAATGATCAAGAGTCTTACCCCACCATGCTTCATAAGGTATTCTTCCATCCAAAGCTTTACAAGGTAACCTATTCACAAGGTATGTTGCAGTGTTGATAGCTTCTGCCCATAAGTAATTTGGACAATTCTTTTCTTTCATCATTGCTCTTGCAAACTCTACAAGAGTCCTATTTCTTCTCTCTACATTTCCATTTTGTTGAGGGGAGTACCTGCAAGTTACTTCCCTTTTTATATCTACATTCCATAAATAATCATCAAACTCTTTAAAGAAATACTCTCCCCCTCCATCTGATCTCAACCTTTTGAGCTTTTGTCCTGTAATCCTTTCTGCATAAGCATGATAATGCTTGAATGTCTTCAATACTTCTGACTTATCCTTGATTACATATAAAGTAATCCATCTGGTTGCATCATCAACAAACAACACATAATATCTGGATCCATTTATGCTATAGTCCCTTGAAGGACCCCACACATCTATATGAATCAACTCAAGCATATTTGAATACTTGTACCCTGATTTATTGTATGACCTTTTGTGTGCTTTACCTAATTGACAAGCTTCACACTTGTACACCATGTGTTGACCTTCAACATTTGGCAATCCAAGCACCACATCATTCTTTGACATTTCCTTTATAGCTCTCTCATTGAAATGACCTAGCCTTTTATGCCATAGGTCTAACTCAGACATCTTTTGACTTCCATAAGTAAATAGTGCATGTCCCACATTACCTTGGACCTTGAGAGTAAACAGCCTTCCTTCCTTTTTACCTGCAATGATATTTCTATATCCCTGATTTGGATCTTGCACATAAACACAATCATTTGTGAATCTAACTTCATATCCGTTCTCCACAATTTGTCCTACACTTATCAAGTTTTTAGGGACAGTAGGAACATAAAGTACCTTGCTCAAGAGTGTGCTTCCACTCTTTGTCTTCCCTGATCCAATGCTCTCCACTTTATGCTTGGTGTTATCTCCTGTTTGAATTGTATGTCCATTCACTTTTGCTTCCATATCAGTCATCAATGATATATTGCGACTCTAATGATTGCTACATCTTGAGTCAATATAGAAGACCCTTTGGCCTTCTCGTACATCTTCATGAGTTGCATTCAAGATGAGAGTCATGTCATCTTTTTTATCTGATGCATAATTATAGTAATTGTTGTTGTAGGACTATAATTGAAAACTTCTTCCACCTCCTCTAGCATATGATGTCCTACCACCTCTTCCTCTGAAGTTGCCTCTTTGATTTCTGCCTCCTCTACCTCTTTGATTAAAGCACTGGTTATTACTTCCACCATTTTGATTGTTATACCAACAATCATTTGCCAAATGATTTGTTCTGCCACAAATCCAACAAGCTTTAATATTGTCTTTGTTCTTACCTCCTCTTCCTTTACCTCTGAAGTTCATCTTTCCTCTTGTGAAATTAGGTTGACTTGAAGTTCCTTCATCATCAATTGACTGCTTCCCTTTGCCATTCTTTTTCTTGTCCTTGGAGTACATAGCTTGACTTACACTCCTATCATTGTCTCCCTTAATGTCCTGCTCAAAAGTTAGCATGTGTCCTAGCAATTGATTAAGATCAGGAGTAAAATGATCTAATGACAATTCTATGGACAATATGAAAGGCTTTCACTTCTCATCTCCTCTCAGACCTGTAAGTATTTGCCTTACCAACTCATCCTCTTCAATGTCTTCATCTACCGCTCCCAAGCTATCTGCAATATCCTTCATCCTTGCCTCATAATCAGAAATTGATTGTCAGCTCTTGTTCTTGAAAGTTGTGAACTTTGCCCATACTGAGGACTTCCTTGACTTGGTCGTATTTTGGAAATGCTCTTCCAAAGCATTCCACACATCTGTTGCACTTTCTAATCCTCTATTGAGAGATAGAAGATAATCATTTATAGCCATGTAAATGATGCTCCTAGCTTGAGCATCCTTTCTCATCCAATTCTCAAATCTGCAAGTTCCTCCCTAGTTGGAACATTAGGATCTTCAAACTCAGGCTTTTCTTCTTCTCCTGTAGTAAATTCCATCAAATCTTTGCTCATGAGATGTGCCTCCATCCTTGTGGACCAAGCTGGATAGTTCTCCCTATCTAGCTTATCAATCTGCAAGCTTTCTCCCATCTTTGATCTTCTGTGTCTGCAATTACTAAGATTTATGATGATATAGTGTACCTTTGATATGAATCTTCAATCCTTCCTAATCCTTTGAACTCGTGCTTTGTACTTCTTCAAGTTATCTTCAAGAATTTGACCTTTTCCACCTTCAATTAGAATAAACTTCAATATCTGCAATAGTCGAGACTTCCAATGCCTTTACTTCACTTGTATTGCACCTTCAGCTCTGATACCACTGTTGGAGACCTCTAAATCTCCAAAGGTTTGATCTATACTGATTTAAGAGCACATCTATATCAGTTATTGATCAAACTTTACACAAATGTTACCTTCATTTACCAAATCTTCCATTATCACTTCTTTGAGCGAAAATTTTCCTTCTTCAAGAAGTCTGCTTCAAAGATTGACTTCATTACCTACACATATCTTTAGATTTCTTCAAACTAATGATGTACATATCTCCATGCTACCTTTGCACAATCATATCAACCATTAGTCCTCCAAAAGAATCATTAAAACTTTAATTTGATCCTTAAGATCAAAAGTATATCAGAAATTGTCTTCCTGAACAAGCGACTTTGACATAGCTGACTTCTAAGGTTGATTTCTCACAGCACACATCCCGCTTTGCTAAATGCTTTTAGCCATAGCTTCCTTACCTTCTAACTTAGATTTTGAATGCTCAGTCATCAAAAACTTTACACTATGCACTAAGATCTAAGCAAAACATTGACACGGAAAAATGCGCAACTTTGAGAGGTCTACCTACAGACTTTACATACACATGTTCCTATTGATCATACTCACAGCATGAAAGGAATTAGGCTATGAAACTTTGAACATAGCTTCATTAGCTACTAGATTAGATGTGTACAAAATATTTTCTGATCCACATGATTAGGCTGAGAGAAATCAGAGAAAAATTTGTCGCTAATTTTTGAGGATGACTCTCTACACATCTACCTCATTGACACTTGGCCACTCTCTCACTTATTTCTTTACATCATTTACTTATATAAATATGTTTCTAGACTTATCCCGTGTCTATTACATTACTCCGTATCATCCTAAGGATCACCTATACTCATAGTACAAGAATTTCCACCTGTAATGTACATATGTATACAAGCTACCTTTCTGAAATCTCTTCACTTTCTCAAATGACTTCTTTCACTTCAATCTGACCATTGACTTGCTTCAAGCTCTTTGTAGTCATCAATTTGTGATTGCTTTGTTCCAATAGGTGACACATGGAAATGGCAAGAAAGCACAGTAACAGTCGAAGGGCATGACAGTGGTGTGAGAGCATGATGGCCACGAGAGCGGAGCGATGACAAGAAAGCATGGCATCGATGGGAGAGCACAATAGTGACAGGAGAGCGTGACAGTGATAGGAGAGCATGGTTATGGCAGGAGAGTGTGATGGTGGCGAGAGAGCACAACGGCAGTGGGAGTGCATGGTGATGGTCGGAGAGCACGATGGTGACAGCTAGGCACCCTGATGGCAGGGCATCGCAATGTCGGAAGGCATGATGCATTGACGATAAGGCATAGCAAAGATGGCGCATGAGTGCACAAACTCTCATAGCAATAGCAGCACGGGGAACAGATGATGGAACATAGTGATGGTAGCACAGGGCACATCGATGATGGGGAAAAGTGATGGCGGCACAAGGGCACATTGATGGAGGGGTGTAGCAATGGTGGCACTTGGGAGACAGAGAGAGAGGAGGAGGGGGGAGGAGGGGAGGCACCCGTGAAGAGGCTAGGGGGGAGGGAAAAATATATGTGCCATTTCAAGAGGACTCACCCAAGATGCACTTGGGATGTTGACAGTGTTGCTAGCACTGGTGTGATAGTCTACCCATCGAAAGGCTCCCCTAGGATCATGCTTTGAATACCACTTGAGATGTCCTCGAGTGCCAGAAATGCCCAAGGCCCAAAAGAGGACCCAGGGTGTGTGCAAGAACAAAAAAGCACAAAATGTCAAGATGTTTACCAAGAAATATCTTTGAATTACTTTCATAAACAGATTACAATCGGATGGGAAAGAGAGCTTGGTTGGGGAGGTGGCATGTAGGTGCACTACTATCGCTTATAGTTGCTCACAATGTTGTGTTCGGGGCATACTCCAATGTTCTTTTAAGTGGGCATACTTCAATGTTGTGTTCGGGGCATTGGGTATCTCACTGCACTAGTCTTTTGAGCTCAATTGACCACAATCTTTGATTCCAAGGTCACTTATAAGTCTTTGTCAGAAGATGAAGTGACGGATAGATTTTGCGTTCTGAGTAGGTAAGCCTCCTGGGGCCCCCATCCCCAACTCAAAAAATTAAAAATTAAACCGGGGAGAAACACACGACAGTCCCTTCATGCCCCCCATGGGTGGGGCGGTAAGGTAGAGTGCTAGGAAAATGTTGATGCTACCATGTGCCAAAATGCAATGTGCACTCTCAACCTGCTTATCGACCGTCAGGCCCTTGAAAATAAAGCAAGATCATTTGTTTGAGTCACACCCAAGCTAAGTGCAAATATGGAAGCATAAAAGTCCATCTAATTGTGTTCTCCTACAAGGGTATCACATTGCCAAGGTAGTGAGCCCCCTGAGACCTTAAAGTTTTATGGATGGAATCAAGCTCATATCTTTTACTCTTGTGTTTGCATGCCAAGAGTTCTTCAAAGTGAAGTGTCATGCTACCCATCGGTCCATACGGGGCCGGGATATACACTACGTGAAAAAACAATGGCCAACGGGTTTGTGGCCTTGCCCTAAAGTCCATGCTCTATGTGTTGTCGTCTGTTGGTCCCTTCATGGCCACAATTTTTCAAGAAAATCGACGAGGTGACTGTAAGTTGCATTGTGTGCCACAAGTCCGTGCCTTGAGCTAAAATGCAGCTTGGGCCATCGATAGGCCCATCTTCATATGGCAGGCGGGTTCATGGCCTTGCCCTCTCGTTCATGCCCTATGTGTGCTTCCTATGGGTCCCTTTGTGGCCAGCGCAAATTTTCAAGTAAAATGTCCGGCATGAACGTAAGTCTCACCATGCACTACATGTCCATGCCTTGAGTTAAATGCCGCTTGGGCCACCGATAGGCCCATTTTTGGGCAGTCGACGAGTATGTAAGTCGTTATGCCGCATTTCCATGAGTTGTAAGTCAGCAAACGCCATCTCGTTCGTGCCTAAGGATGGGGGAATCTTGCGGATTCCTTCTGGCCAGGGTTTAGCCAATTGACATGCATGAATCACTTCATGCAGTTAGTCGCCTCAATGCACTGTAAGTCATTGCACCATAAGTCACACAAAAATATGCACCTTAAGCTACTTTGATCATTATAAGCCGCATGTGCATTAGTCACAATGATAGGCCCCTTTTCCTTAGGTGAGAATTACCTTGGCTTATGCTTGTAGTCTGGGCTTCACGGTGCCTTGATAATTATGGAAAATTTGAAAGGACCCAAAGGGTATTTGTGGAGTGGCAACGAGGCCTCTCCCATAAAAAACAAGCTTGACAGCAAAGGACACATGCATGACCACTCATGAATTGACTTAGAAGGACTGACCATCTTTTTGATGATAGGATCTTCTTAGAAGCCCTTGATCAAAATTGGCATATTCAGACTAATAAGAGGCAACGTGCCATGACCCAAATTAAGAGGTCCACACTCATGCAAAATCTAGCTCATGTGGAGCTTGGCATGTCCCGATGCAGTCAAATGGGGCATGTCATTCTTGTAAATCCTAAGTAGTCCCTTTGCTTCGAGCCAAACCACCAGTGTTAGGTTCACACCTCACTTGCATAAGTTAAACTTTCCCTTAGATATGCCTTCGCATGACAACCCATGGTACTAAGGACACTGTCCCAAAATTAGAGGCTACAAACACCATGCAGAGTCTCACAAGCCATCAGAATTTCCACCTTTTAGGTATCACCGCATATGAGAATCATTTTAGGGCCCATAGGTGAACTTCTTGAGGACAAGAAGTCTATCAGAGAGGGGGTGGATGTCATGCCCTTTTCCTCCTCCCTGGTTTTCTATCTACCCCTCATGGTGCTTGGGTGGTTTGGCATGTTGCACCGAATTGTGCGCAACTATAAGGGGAATGGTAACTCTGTGTGGCTCTAGATGGCAGACTGGCTAGGAATGCCCCAACTTCTAGGTGATGAAGCACCAAGGGCGTAAGTGTTGAGCCTTCCCTTCCTCATGTTTCATGGAAACATTGGTTGTCCCTTGCATCTGGGTAGATGCCTGATAACAAGAGCACCCCCTGTCAATCCTTGGTGGGACGTGTACCTTGACAGTCGAGCAAGCCGGCACTAGGCCAGCCCGTCCCTCATCTTGCCCCCTCACTCAAAGAGGATTTGGATGTGTGTGGTAATGGAGAGCCACTATGCCTCTTAGCAAATGGCAACCTTGGACTTGATGACAATGCACCATCTAGTTGACCCACCTTCAATGGTTGTCCCATCTATCTTCGAGTTATGTCCCACTTTTGCTATGCAACCAGCCTTCTATTCTCTCTCTCTCTCTCTCTCTCTCTCTCTCTCTCTCTCTCTCTCTCTCTCTCTCTCTCTCTCTCTCTCTCTCTCTCTCTCTCTCTCTCTCTCTCTCTCTCTCTCTCTCTCTCTCTCTCTCTCTCTCTCTCTCTCTCTCTCTCTCTCTCTCTCTCTCTCTCTCTCTCTCTCTCTCTCTCTCTCTCTCTCTCTCTCTCTCTCTCTCTCTCTCTCTCTCTCTCTCTCTCTCTCTCTCTCTCTCTCTCTCTCTCTCCACCCCCCTCCTCCCTCCCTCCCTCCTCCCTCCCTCCCTCCCTCCCTCCCTCCCTCCCTCTCTCTCTCTCTCTCTCCCTCTCTCTCTCTCTCTCTCTCTCTCTCTCTCTCTCTCTCTCTCTCTCTCTCTCTCTCCTCTCTCTCTCTCTCTCTCTCTCTCTCTCTCTCTCTCTCTCTCTCTCTCTCTCTCTCTCTCTCTCTCTCTCTCTCTCTCTCTCTCTCTCTCTCTCTCTCTCTCTCTCTCTCTCTCTCTCTCTCTCTCTCTCTCTCTCTCTCTCTCTCTCTCTCTCTCTCTCTCTCTCTCTCTCTCTCTCTCTCTCTCTCTCTCTCTCTCTCTCTCTCTCTCTCTCTCTCTCTCTCTCTCTCTCCCCCCCTCCCCCCCCTCTCCCTCCCCCCCGTCTCCCTCCCTCCCTCCCAGACGTCCTCGATCGCCCCAAACGCCCAAGGTCCGAAAGAGGGCCCAAGGCATGTGCAAGAACACAACACAAAATGCCAAGATGTTTGCCAAGGAAGCATTTTGAATTACTTTCATAAGAGGATTACAATGGGACGGCAAAGAGAGCTTGGTTGGGGTGGTGGCATCCAGGTGCACTACTACCCCTTATAAGTGTGCATAATTCAGCACCGCAGGCAAACCTCCCACGCACCAAAATGGCCTAGATAGAAAAACAGAGGTTGTGACATCCCCCCTTGGCTTGAAGAGCTTATTGCCTTAACAAGAGAGTTTGGACTTACAAAATTCCTTCCCACGGCGATCTAGCAGCTCCTCCATGAGCGGGATGGGGTACTTCCTCTTGATTGTGTTTTCTTTTTTGAGGGCTCGATAATCAATGCATAAGCGCAATGAGCCATCTTTCTTCTTCACAAAGAGAATGCATGCCCCATAAGGTGAGTTGCTTGACCAAATGTACCTTTTTTCCTCTATCTCATGTAGTTGTCTCTTTAGCTCTTTTAAGCCAGTTTCGTTCATCTTGTATGGAGCTCGTGACAGGACTGGTTGGTCGGGCAAGGTATCTATCCGATGTTGGATTTTGCATAAGGGTGGTAGCACTGGTGGGAGCTTATCTGTGAGTACATCCACATATTCATCAAGAAGGAAGTGGAAGCTTAGATGGTCGATCTACAATTCCTCAAGCTGAATCAACTCTGTCTCTTGCTCAATTGTCATAGAACACATAGGTGTCTGATTCCCCCTTAGTAGATTCCCTTGTTGAACTACTTGTGTGAGATCATCTTGGCCATGTCTTTCTAGGATATGGCCCTTGCTTCAGAATCAGGTTCTCTCTCGGACTTATGCCAGTGGCATCTATATTCGCATTCCGGTGGGGGTCATCTCTAAGGGCATTCACTCTGTGACAGTCCACCACTAGGGCCTGCCCTTTTTTATCCAGGTGCACTTTATCCACACCTTTGCCAAAGAAACTTGTTATGAATTATGGAATGTGTTGAACAAGGAATTGTTGGAGTGTTAATTTGTTAATTTGTTAATTTATTAATGTGTTTTGGTGTTTTTGATATAGCAACTGAAGTTTCATGAGGGCGTGACAGGCATCAAAGGGTGGATACCAATAGTTGGATTTATATTTTATGTATTTTGTAAATAAACCCACGTAGAGGATTCTATTATTAGAAATAGTTAGTAAAAGTATTGGTTAGGATAAGGGTCATTATAGACTACAATCTCTATTAAAAAAAGCAAAGGCTCTCCACAAAAGAGAGTAACTTCTACTTTTATGCATGCTTTTCGAAGCTACCTCACTATAACCGCTATTTTGGACATAATGAAAATTCCAATAAATACATGCACTCTATGGATTGTCAAAGCAAAGTGTGTGGGGGTGATTGCATCCAATCCTGTGTTTAATCTAGTCTCTTCGCATATGTATTTTTTGTTTATTTTTTGGCACCCATATTCTCTATGTGTATGATTAAGATCGTGATTACAATGGTATGAGAGCCCTACAGTGGGGTTTGTTTCTGTTTGTTTTAGCGTTTGATCTCTGTTTCATTGTTCACTGTTCACTATTCGCCTCCGAATTTTGATTGTGATTCCGATCTCTATCCCTCTCTTAGTTCCAGTTTTAGTTTGCTCATGTTCCTGTTTCTGTTTCAGTTTGAGTTCTAGTTCCAAAACCTCAACCTACATTTACTCCTTCAGCTTACTCGAAGGCATCAACTAAGGCATAGAACTTAGGCATAACTTTGGCATCTTTGGCTTCATTGGCACCCATGTCTCCCTTAGCAACCGTTGGCTATGTGCGAAGCCGTTTTAATTTATGAGGGACGATAAGGAGTTTTATATTCACAAGGAGAGAGGATTTGAACCCACAACCTCACTCTCACAAGGGAAGTGTTTTACCACTACACTATCTCTTTGTGTTGTCACTTTGGTTCTCTTTCTTATATTTAACACAACTTGCATCTCTTTCTTACTTTTTCAATTCCCAAAAACCATCCTTCCTTTTACATTTTAATTCAAGCAACCTCAAAATTGTTTTTTCATATTTAGTAAGAGGGTTTTTTTCTCTACATATCCATGGATCCTATGAACACCATGGAGGACTTTGGTGAGTCATCTCTACCTAGTACCACTCAAGCAATAGTTAGAGCTCTTGTGGCACAAACTTTGAGGAACTCAAAACAAGATCCAACAACATGATGAAGTACTTCAGAAGATGCAATCTGATCAAGATAACCTTGCACGGGTTGTAAAAGCTATTATCTTTGCCCAATCTGATGGCATGCATTTCAAGATTGGTGTTAAAAATTACCAGTTTCTATGGTTTGATGATCATAAGGACGGCCCTTTAGTTCTTTCATGGTTATCAAAATTTTAAGATTTCTATTTTGATGAATCATATGTTGAAAGTGAAAAAGTATTCAGTAGGAAAAGCTCAGCTCTAGTGGAATGTCCTGCATCACAGCACAGATCATCCAACTACGTGGAAGGCTTTCCAAGATAAAGTGAAGGATTCTTTTCTTCCTCCTCAATATCATTTACATGTTCGACGTGCATGGACAACCTTTACATGGAAGGAAGGTGACACTGTCACTACTACACACATCGGTTCTGGCAAAATCTACTATTGGTTCGAATGCTCAAAGATGTACTTGAGGATATCTTGCAGCAAAAATATGAAGATGATTTTTTTTTTTAATATAAAGGAAGTTTGGCATTAGCCTACTCTCCCGGACTTGAATTAAATAAAGAAAGAAAAGTACAAGAGAAGGGGACTAGTGCCCACGGGACCCCCCAAATCCCACAATGCAGGGGAAGCTTTAACAGAGCTTAGATGGCGTTACAAAGAAGGTTAATCACCCTCTCGTCACCCTCATGCGGGGCCCACTTGGGTTTAAGCTTGTTATTGATCAAAAGAAGAACTTGATGATGCCTGAAGGGGGGGGATTTCTTGTAGTTAACAATCCTTTTGCCAAGGAGGAATAATGATTTCTCAATTGACCACTCCTTGGGGGAGTCACCGAAGTTGAGAGCACATCTTTCCCGCCAGATTTTCCATAGGACCTCCCCTCTGATGGCGTTCCAGAGGGTCGCGGAGCAGCCGATCGCTTCTCCTAGCAGGGCTTGCTGCCAACTGAGATGTTTCTGAAGTCTAATTTTCATTCCAACCATCTGCCAGAGTCTATTGGAGTTGGGGCAGGTAAAGAAGATGTGTGGGACATCTTCGATAGACCGGTAGCAGCGTTTGCACCAAGGAGAAATCCCACAAAGTTTGCTAGCCTTAAGGTTGGTCCAGATTCCATGATGAAGAATTTGCCATAAGAGGACAGACTTTTTGATTTCTATGAGGGGGTGCCAGATAGCCATGAACTTCATGTCCCATCGAAGCCGCGTCCATGACAGGCACCACTTCTTGTTGAGGTTAACCTGATAGTCAATCCTTTCTTTGATGTTCGGGATTTTTGATAGGCTATTCCCATTGTGCCATTTGAGACCAAGCGAGCTTGATGTGTCGTGTCCCATGAGAAGGCGAGTTTTGTGTCGATCCCAGGCGAGATATCTGCTTTGCAAAGTGTTCCATTCTTCGTACGAAATGTTGACGCAAGGGTCAATATCCTCGAAGTTGATCCAGCGGTTGGTGTCATGTTTCCAGAGATGTTTCCATTTTTTGAAGCCTTTGTTCCATAATTTCTTGGCATTCTGAATGTTCCAAGGTTCCACACTCCGAATGCCATGGATCGGAAACCAGATAGAGTCGTTTTGTCTGATACCGGCTGCCCACTTCCAGTCTTCACTAATTCTTGTGTAGATTTTGACTTTATTCCAACTCTTCCATAGGGAGCATACGAGATTAGAGCCTTTCGAGAAGACGGGGACTGGGGAAAACAGCAGGGTCAAGATGTCGAGATTCTTCCAGTTTGGAAAACCTATGAGAGCCAACTCGTTCTTGTTTCTGAAGATCAACTTGGCCCACGAGGCCTCCCCATTGCTCCAAGCCTTAATCATCCATTTGGCTGCAAGTTTGTTAGCCATGCACCCAATGTCCAGGATACCAAGTCCCCCACAATCTCTAGGGCTAGTGCAAATGGAACATTTGATTTTAGGCACCCCCCTTCTATTGTGATCGCCCGTCCAAAGGAAGTTTCTACAAATACTATCCAGTTTGGACAGATCTTGCTCTTTCGGTCTCCAACATGAAAGGAAATAAATGGTAGAAGAAAGGAGGAACGTGTTGATAACCATCGCACGACCAGCAAGATTGATTTGCATACCTCTCCACTAGTTAAGCTTGTTTTCGAGTTTGGCCAGCACCCAGTTCCACCGTTGTTCCATAGAGACGCCAAACCCCAAAGGGATCCCAAGAAGCCGAAAAATTTGGCCCTTCGGAATGATTTGACAGCCATGATCAATGAGAAGGCCAGGCTGAGACCCCACAATAGCTCTAAAGGCGGTCTTAGAGTGGTTGATTAAGGATCTAGAGGCCTCACAAAAGGTAGCAAGACACCTCCAGAACGTCTCAAGGCTGGCACTATCATTGTGAACAAATGCGTTCATATCATTGGCAAAAAGTCTCATGGTGATCTGATTGTGGTCGTGAGGCAAACGGAGGCCTTTGATATTACCAACTTCCACCTGGTGCACCACAAGCCTGCTAAGCCCCTCCGTGGCGATGGCAAAGAGAAGGGGAGCCAATGGGCACCCTTGTCTGATAGATCTTCTAAGTTTGATCACCTTCGAAAGTTTGCCGTTAATGTTAATTTGGGTCGATGCGTTTTCGAGAAGGGTCGCGATCATCTTGGTGAATTTATGACTACATCCAAGATCTTGGAGCGACTGCAGAATATAGTCCCATTCAAGCCTGTCGTAGGCTTTGTCAAAGTCAATCTTGAGGAAGACCACATCTTGTTTAGACTCATTTGCAAATTCAAGTCCTTCCCAAATATCAATAATGGTTTCCAAAATTGACCTGCCTTTGATGAAACCTTTTTGGTCCTCGCTTAGCCATGCTCTCAAGTGGCAAGAGATTCTATTGGCAATGACTTTGGCGATGATCTTGTATCCTGTTTGGAGCATCGTAATAGGACGCCAGTTCTCTATTCTGTTCTTTTCCCCTTTTTTGTGAATTAACTTGATAATACCATTGTTGAGACAAGAAGGAAGTGCGCCGAACCTGAGCGCCTCCTGCCAAACCAGACGAAGAGGGGTGGCAACCACCAACTTGAAGGATTTAAAGAACTCGTTAGTGAGCCCGTCGGGTCCCGGGCTTTTACCTAGAGGGAGCGCATCAATGACCTCAATGATTTCTGCTTCAGAGATAGGGGCATGTAGCAGGGAGCGAATGTTGTGCGGTATCCTGCGGGGGGAAACCTTAGATATGGCTGCCATACAGTCCCTTCTATGGTGGGAGAGGGGGTTCGAGGTCCCTAGGAGTCTCGTGAAGTGCCCTTCAATGATCCCAAGATTATCTTCTTCCGAAATGCATACATTGCCATTTAAGTCTAGCGATAGGGGAATCGATTCTCTGTTATGTTTCCTTTTAAGGATATGGCACATCTCTTTGGTGGGTTTGTCGGCTTTGCCAGCCCACCACTCCTTGAAGAAAATTTGCAAGTTTTTCCTTTGTATTTCTTCCTCGTATCTCAACAGCGCTCTGATTTTTCGAAGACCTTTCTGGGCTTGAGGTTTTCCTTTGTTCCCTTCCTCCTCGAGCCTCCAGAGTCTGTGGTAAAGAGCTTCCCTACGAGCCCGCCGCACAGTCTCGAGCATCTTCTTGGTTCTAATCATGATCTTTCGAGACTTATCGACGGCACTTCTCCAGCACTTGGCTGGGGACAAGCCGGAGGCAAATGCCTCCTTCCACACATCAGCAATCTCTTGATGGACGGAGGGGAGAGAGAAGGTGGGCGCATTGGCATGGAACCAAGGCGCCTTGCGGATCTTGTTGGAAGGTTGGAAAGTGATAACGAACGGGTAGTGATCAGAGATGGTGAGGTCGGTGCGTTGTGCGAGGGACGGGTGGCCCCATTGATGGGTAAAACTCTGAGAGATGTAACATCTATCAAGTCTAGCTTTCCTCAGGTCCTCGCCCGCTTGGAGATTTGACCAAGAAAAGCCATTCGAGTCTTTGAATTCAACCAAATCCAAGTGAAGTTTGGTCTTGTCCCATGTTTCTTTCTCTCGATTGTCGATGACCCTGCCCTTGCCCATCCATCTGTCCATAGGGTCCTCCACCATGTTGAAGTCTCCACAGATAAGCACATTGCGGGGGAGCGAGTCCAAGGAGGCCCATGTGTTCAGTCTCTCTAATTCCCCGTTAGGGGCGTACAAAGAAACCAGAGTAAAACAAAGAGGAGCACCAAAAGAAACAGCGATCCATCGGTGCCTTTCATCTTCAGTGGAGTTCCCAAGCTTTTCAAACCAGAGTTGATTAATACCGATTACCATTCCACCGGACCCCCGCTGGTGCGCCGTTGAAATCCAAACATGGGTCGAGGAGACCTGTCTAAGCCCTTTTTGGAGGTCTTCTCCGTCAATTTTAGTCTCTTGAATACATGTAAAATCTGGGTTTATGCTAATGTCACGAAGCCATTGACCAATGATGGTCGCTCTTGAGGGGTCGGTTAGCCCTCTAGCATTTAACGAGATGATGATCATTGTCGTAGTGAGCCCTCTTTGCGGGAGGGAGCTTTGTCCTTTCTTTTCTTGGATTCATCTTTCTTTTTAGCTGGGATCGGATCCTGAATTAGCAATAGGTTCTTGTGGGGGCTTTTCCAAGGTAACTCCATAGGTTGTTTTCCTTTGCGGGATGCCTCCTGCTAGGAAGACTTGGGCACCGTTTTCGGCACCGTTTCCGGAATAGTGGATCCGATGATGGAACTTTCACTATCCATGTTATCTTCGTTACTAGTGGTAAATCTGTCTTCTTTGCTTGTAGTGTAGCCTTCCTGGGAGGTTTCTTTATTGTCAGGGATCTCTAGGGCTTTGTCGTTGGTGTCCACCTCAAGTAGGTTCCCGCCTGGGTAGTCAAATTAGTTGATCTCCTTTTCCAGATTGCAATACAAATTGCTAGAGGGGGTAACTAACAAGTTGTTTCGCTCAGAAGTCGCCCTAGGGCTTCTTTTCCTTCTTCTTCTGACTTCGATGAACCCATCCGCATCAGCTTCTGGATTAAGGGGGCCCTTGCCTTCCTCTTCCTTCATCGAGTGGGTCAGAGCGCCTTTGTTGTCTTGAGCATTTTTGGAGGCTTCTTGATTTCGCTTGCTTTTTTGTCTCAAAGGGCAATCTTTAATCATGTGACCTTGTTGGCCACAACGAAAGCACGTGTTGGGAAGGTTTTTATAGTTGATGTCTTGCTCCCATACATCCCCTTCGCCCAAGTCCACTTTGATCTTCGATGGGAGCGACGTGATGAGGTCGGCCTCGACACAGATTTGGGGGTGCCACCTAGCGTTGAACGAGTGTCTTGCACCTTCATAGATGAGACCACCAATGTCCTCGCGTGAGGCCAACGGCTTGCCGATAGGAGAAACAATGTCCCACACGAAGTTGTACAAAAAGTAAGGAAGGTTAGGGAGCTCAACCCAGAGAGGGTACCGAAGCGATTTCGATTTGTTGGGAGTAAAATCAGGGGACCATCTGAATAGGCAGAGGGTCGCCCGGCCAAGTTTCCAGGTGCCGACGTTTAGGGCTCGGAACGCCATATCTTCATTTTCAAAGACTAGCAACAAGTGGCTAGCCGGTAAGAACTGACACTTACAAACAATTAGTCCACGGGGGAACCACTCGTTTCGGAGCCACTGTCACACAGTTTCGAGCGAGGGCCTAGGGCCAAACATTTGGCCGACGAGGCAAACTTTCTTGAGCTCCTCCTGAGCTGACAGAATTGCGGATCTACTGAGGGAGACCACAAGGGGTTCAACACTCTCGGAGGCCCGAGGGGCGGCACAAGACCCCCCCTCCAACAGAGAGGCCAGGTTACCGGTCTCCCCTAGAGGAGGGGCCAGGTTACTTCTCACAAGTGAGGGGGTCGCCATATCCATGACCAAGTTAAAACGATTTTCCCCGCAAAGGGCAGAGTAGCCGCCCGCGATGGCCACCCACGATGGACAGCAAAAAGCTCCGCGAAGGACGAAAATGGGCTTACAAACTTGATGCTAAACGAAGCCTACTTTAAATTCTTAAGTTGTAGCGTTGTCTACTAGCAACCATCTTGAAAAACCCACGAGCATCTCGCATAAAAGGATTTGTTTTCTTTTTTACCTTCTTTTTTTTTTCTTTTTTTCTTCTTCCTTTCCCCTTTTTCTTTTTGACCTTTTTTCTACGAATTAAGCCAGGCGCTCACGCTTCACGCCGCCACTTTTAAGTTGATAAAAAAGCTCTTAAAAATCTCTTGAACAAAGCTGCCACGCCTGCAGAGTACGGAAATTCTACCAGCGCATGAAACAAAAGGTTGGCGCAGACCCAGTTCCAGTGAGTCGCCTATCAGTCGCTCGTTGCGCTCGGACCTGGTTCCCCAACAATCGTCAGACCCTCACTCGAGGCATGCTCAGTCGATCGTCTAGTTAGACATCGATCGCGACGGACCCCAGTCACCCGCGAAGCCCGATGGACACACGGATAGACGCGACAGACAGAAGCGCAATCAATCACGATGGACGCACGCCTTCAATCAGTCGTCTCCAAAGTCCGATAGACACGGACAGTCAGTCGTGATGGCTTCAGTCAGTCGCGACGTTGCAATCTTCAGCAAAACGGCAGCAGTCGTCACTCCAGAAGGTGGGTAGTGAGCGTCCTGTTCTCCTACAATCCCCAGCAGCGACGTCGGAAGGGTCTCCAGCAGCACCGTCGTCACCTCCAGCAACTCAACTCCCTCCCTCCCACCGTCGTCGTCGCTATCATCTTGGTGAATTTATGACAATCTTCACACCCTACGGCCTACAACTCTGAATGAGGCTATCTCTTTTGCCTATGATGCACAGAAGGAATTTCAATCCATAACCAAGTCTATCCGTCTATAACAACTGCATCAATGACCACTTTTTGTTAAACCAACTTTTCCTATGAAGCATAATTTTAACGCCCCATCTTACTCTAGTTTTCCACGTCGTCCACAATCCAACTACTCAACTACACTTGTTGCTTCATCTCCAACCTACCAAACCACCTATCTTGCAAACTTCAGTGATGAATTCCCAACAAAAGCGAATACGTATCACCTACTAGAATTGTGGTAAACATGGACATACAAGAATGAAGTGATGATTGCGACACTTCACATGAAACAAACTATAGTTCAATCGCATAACATGGAAGCATTCAACAAAGAAATTCCTCTTGTTTTGGCAGAGGAAACATTGGAGAAGGACTTAAGTTCCTTGGGTAACGATATCTCTATTCATTCTTTACTTTGCGTGCAAGGTACTATTAATAACAAATTGGCTAATATTTTATACGATGATGATAATTCACATGATTTCACTTCACATTTATTAGTACAAGAACATAAATTAAAAATGCTTCCTTCCTTGTATAAAGTGAAAGCTGCATTTCAAGGTAGTCGTTATAATGTAACATGAGAAGTGCAAGACATTACTATTAGCATAGGCCCATATGTAGACGCATTAACATTCTTAATCGCACCTTTGCAATCTTACGATGTTATACTTGGTATGCCTTTTCTTCATCATTATAACCTATGCATTGACTACCATACACATACCTTTAACTTTGAATTTAAAGGTCAAATCATTACTTTGTCTATGCAGCATGATTTCCAACCATTTCCATTGATTAATCGTACTCAAGTAAAACGTGCATTTAGAAAAGGATACAATTTATGCATGGTTTTTGTCAATGTCATAAATTATTATACTCATACACTTCCCGATGCACATAAACTTCTCGTGACTAACTTATAAGGACTGTTTTATGTCTAGACCTCTGAACTACCACCATCTCGAGGATACTTTGACCATAGCATAGACTTAATTCTAGGTAGTTCTCCTCCTCATAAAGCACCTTATAGGCATGGACCACTACACCAAAAGAAAATAGAAAACCAAGTTAAAGACTTACTCCACAAAGGACTTATAAGGCCTAGTTCTTCCCCATTTGGAGCATCAGTTATTTAAGTTTTTTTTACATGAGATACATTTGTCGTTGGTCCCCCTTGGACCTCAGTTCGTTTTGGCATAAATAAGGAGAATTTTTTTTATGTACATCACAATGTCTACCATCGGTCCCTGCATGGGTCGTTGACAAACGACAGCGGATCAGAGCTTCAGGCCCGCGTGGCATAGGTCTGGGGGTCAGCATGGCAAGCCACCCTAATCTTTTATGATCCTATGTAAGGCACGATGATTTTCCCATCAATGTGTTTATGGGTTCGACTCGCTTGTCGGCCCATTCCCGTTCACTCATTCCCTCATTGGCTGGACCCACAACGTTCATTCCGTGGCAACCACCGTGAGGCGGGAGGTGACACCCTCCATATGCCAGCAAGGCCGAACACCACCTTGTTCTTCGGGTCGGGGTAGTGCCATAAGTCACATTGGCCATCATAAGTCGCGTCCCTTTGGGGTGGGGGTCCCGGTCTGCGAGACTTAAGTTTGGCAGGAACACAGGGTAGTCCCTCCGCGCTCCACCGCGGGTGGGCTGGCAAGGTAGAGTGCTATGGAAAAATGGTGATGCTTCCATGTGCCAAAACGTAAACGTGCACTTAACCCTCTTATCGACCATAAGACCTGTCCCTTTGCAAAAATTGTAAGATCTTTAATTTGAGTCTCCCCTGAGCTAAGCAAAATTATGGAAGCAAAAGGCCAATCAAACCGTGTTCTCCTGCAAGGGTGTCACATCAGCCGGGGCAGTGAGCAGCCTGAGGCCAAAATTCTTTTCGGATGGAATATCATCCCTATCTTTTACTCTTGGATCAGCATGCCTAGAGTTGTCAAAGTGAAGTGTTGTGCCTTCTGTCGAGTCTACAGGGTCAGGGAACGCACTATGGGAAAAACGGTGGGTGGCAAGCTCATGGCTTTGCCCTCCCGTCGTGCCCTATGTGGATGTTGCCCATGGGTCCCTTCATGGTCAAGGAAAAGATTTCAAGTAAAACGGCCAACATGAATGTAAGACACACCATGTGCCGAACATCTGTGCCTTTGTGTGAAACAAAGTGTGGACCGTCGATAGGCCCATTTTCATGTGGCCAACGGGTTCATGGCCTTGCCCTCCTGTCTATGCCTTATGTGTGCCACCCGTGGGTCCCTTCATGGCCAGGGCAAAATATCAATGGAATCGGCCGGCGTGAACATAAGCCGCTCCATGTGCCGCACGTCCGTGTCTTTGTGTGAATCATCACGTGGGCCATCGATAGGTCTATTTCATGTGGCCATTGGGTTCATGGCCTTGCCCTCCCATTCCTGCCTTGTGTGTGTCCACCTGCGGGTCCCTTTGTGGCCTAGGCAAAGTTTCAAGGGAATCGACCGGCGTGAACGTAAGTCGCTCCATGCGCTGCACATCCGTGCCTTGTGCCAAACGCTGCTATGTGCATCGATAGGCGCATTCTCAATCCACCCGGCATGCGTAAATTGCATCGTGCACTAAGTCACTTGAATGCACTGTAAGCGTAGTGCCATAAGTCGTTGAAATATGCACCGTAAGTCACCTTGACCACTGAAAGTCGCACGTGATGTGGGTCACAATGATGTCTGGTATATCCATGCCATTTATGCAACGTAAAGTTGTGAGCCATCGATAGGCCCCTTTTCCTTGGTGGGAATTACCTTGGATGGTGCTTGCAGTCTGGTCTTTGTCGTGCCTTGATAATTATGGAACGTCGGAATGGACCCAAAGGGTATGTGTGGAGTGGCAACGAGGCCCTCCCATTACAAAACGGGCTTGGTCCCATATAGCTATATTTGCTCGAGTCGAGGAAAAATTTTAACTTAAAACCGGGTTGAAGCATTAGTGTTTCACTTTGGCTCCTACCTTGAGCGGAATGGCTTAATCTGCCGTTTTGACGGCAAAGGGCACATGGATGACCAGTCGTGAATTGACTTAGAGGGACTGACCATCCTTTTGACGATAGGACCTTCTTGGAAGTCCTTGGATGGAATCGACCTATTCAGCCTACCAAGAGGCAAAGGTGCCATGACCCA